>JAHDVE020004126.1:0-107820 GCA_022606495.2 Halesus radiatus
GCTAGCAGTTCACAATGCAATTTTGAAAGGCAGTGAGGCATGGAACTAATAGAGGAAGAACGAAGATACCTGAGGCGTATATGCGGTAAAACCAAGTATGACCGTATGATTTACAATTTTTTTTATGTAAACACGTGCAGTTTTATGTTGGCTGATGGCCCTATATTTTTGTTTTCCCAATGTCTTACCTGGGAAGTGCCTTAACCCTTTCTCACCCAATTTAATTTCTTTAGAAAAGAAAAATATTTAACATTAGATTGCGTGTAGTGGAATTATTTCCAAATTTTCGGTATATTTAATATATTTTTTTTACTTATAGTTTAGGAAATATTCAACGTCATTTTAAAATGACTGTGGCTCTGAGTGGTAAATAATTAATTAGTATGTAGGCAAGTGAAAAATTTTTGTTACCTTATAAACTTTTTTTTTTTACATATTCATTGAGAACTTTAGGGACGATAAAAACATATATAATATATACATTTTGTTTAGAATTTGATTGTAATATGTAAGAATGTACATTATTTTTTAAATACAAATAATAATACAAATGAAATAACAATAAATACATTGTGTGTTTTACGGTAATAGAGAAGTTGAATCACAGAATTCCAAAAAGAGCGAACAAGGGTTTTGGTTTATGATATAAAGTGTGTACGCAGCGCATCCAACCTAACGAAAAAAATTAGAGATGCCAGGGAATGATCACTAAATCATTTCAAAATGAATAGGGTTAGTACTTACTTTGTAGATAATTCTCAAAGTTTGTGTATTTTTTAAATTACTCTGGGTGAGAAAGGGTTAAAAGCGTTAATCCTTATTCGTTTTTTCACTACGGGTACCATTGTACAGAAACAAAAACAATAAATTTTTTTTAAATGCAACTAAATGTTTTATTTGAATTTGAGATACAAAATGTATCCAACTGATAATCCAGCGAAGAAATAGTTGAAAACATGATAAATGAAATAGCTGCAACCCAATCAATGGCTTCGAAACTTTTACAGTTTTACGGGTTTTTAGATAATAATATGTTTAGTAAATTAAAAGAAAACATCCAGACAAGTTGCATATGGCAGCTTTGCACGACTACTCTCTTTTGTTATTGTAAAAATTATTGTAATATCTATATTTTATAATAAAAATAATAAATAATATTTCATAATTTCTTCAACCGATTGGTGTTCACTTTGTGGCGTCATTAAAAAATATACTTTGTTTTCACCACTTTATAAATATATGTAAATATCTACATGTTTTGAAAGCGATTCATTAATTAAAGTATTCATATATTCCTGATGATGAAAGCATCGCTTTCGAAACATGTTGATATTTATAAAGTGGTGAAAGCAAAGTATGTTTTTTAATTAATTTATAAATAACAATATAACTTTTTTTTTGTGTTGCTAACATAAAAGAGTCCCCACTGCCTAAAGTCGGTGGGACTATGGCATCCCTAATTTGGGTTTTGTGAGACTGAAGGAATTGGAGAGATTAAGGAGATAGGAAATAGGAAGGGCTTATAGTAGTATTTAGCTATTCAGATCTGGTTACTAAACGTGGCTAATACCATTTCAAGCAATGTTTCCATTCTGAACAGTGATCTTTCACACAGGCGATACTGAGAGTATCTACCACTCTGAAAAGTGGCGCAAAGAATACACTATGTACGTAATCACTGTAGAAAATAGTATTAACATAACCTAAGTGAAACATGAAAACGGAAAAAACGACAGAAAATAAAAAGATTTCAGTCGCATCCGGGACTCGAACCCAGGACCTCTGCCTATCAGGGGCAACCGCTTAACCAACTCAGCTAATGAGACCAGTTCAATTTATGTCATCTTCATCGATATCATATCTCAAATTCAAGATTTGTTAATATTATTCTCCATTTTTTTTATCCCATATTATTGGCAGCTATCTTTATAATGATTACAAAGTTCCTGAGGAACACAATTGCAAACTAGACAGTGTCTCGGATTAATATCCGATTTTTTATTTATATGGGACATCTATATATATATATAGACATTTGATAGGCAGATGTCCTGGGTTCGAGTCCCAGATGTGACTGAAACTGTCGTTTTTTCCGTTTTCATGTTTCATTTAGGTTATGTTAATACTATTTTCTACAATGATTAAATATAAAAAAAAATTAGGTTTTTAAATCTTAATAAAAATAATTAATAATTCACTATGTACTTGCTATAACTTCAACTGTGTATGAGAAAGAACCCATATAAATTTCATCTTAAACAAGTGTTTCATTTTTATAAATATCTCGTAAAGATGTGATGCTGTTGTATGTCGCTGGAAAGTTGACCATAATATTCTATATTTTACTTGATAATTTAGAATGAATTATTTTATAAATAGATTTATCTATTTGTACACTAATGCAAATAATTGGAAACCTTGCAATATTGACAGAATCACACTTATTTATTACATATTATTAATTTTATTATCACTTAGTCATTGTGTATTTTTCTTCCTGTAAAGCGCAGAATTATCTTCAATATATATTTAACAAAATGAAAAGGAGAAATAATGAATCGGCTTTGTCATGCCATTTCATTAACTAACTTATTAGCCATGTTGTTTTCCTGCAGGGGTAGTCAGAGAGGACACACTGCCAAAGAACTCGGTCTCGGCACAAACTCCTTGCTACATTCATATTCTTACATCGTCTCATACATATTCTTCTGTTGTTCTGAATCTCGATATGGCCCGATTTGGTTCACTTGATCGTTCCGTGTCTTCCCCGGGTGTTCAGTTCAGTTTCAGTGTTGATAAATTGACATTTATTGAAAGAACATTGTACAGTTTCATACAATACGGCATGTTTAAATATAAGTACAATATGTGCTACATAATTATATTATTGTTTGGTTTACATTACCTACCTCACTATGTGAAACCTGTTCTGAGGTAGGTCATATATGTTATTCGCGTCATATATGCTCCTTAAAAATACCAGTGTTATAAAAATTACAAATCAAAGTGGTTCTTAAACTTAGCTAGATCCTTTTTTCATTGCCTATTCGATGTTTCTGTCGACGAGAGTTCCATTGTACACTCTCTGTTGCATTTGTCATTTATTAGAAAGAGAGAGAGAGGTTGCAACGGAGCTAACAGCGGCATGCCTTTATGAATAAGCACCATTTAGAACTTTTGCCATTTGAACAATCTTGGTCCATTTCACCTTTTGATCAAATTGTGATCAGCCGTCAATCATAACAGCCAATGACCATAATGTTTGCCAGTTGATCAAATGAAATCGGGTTGAAAATTGGCAGTTAACAATGAAGGACTATTAAAAATGTAAAAATTTCTAAATAACGCTGATAGTAGATTTGATTGTTAATCAAACTTAACGAAGATTAAAACATGCCGACCTTATTCAAATGCTTTGAAGTAAAATTGAACACTCACCCGCTTGGCCATAGATAATAGAAACAAAGGAGATAGGCAATGAACCATTGTTAGTATAAAACTACGCGTACAAAAATGCAAAAACGCTTGGCAGTCTTTAACCCTTTAGGTGCCACCTAACGATATATCGTTTCGATACATTATTGTACTTGAGTGCCACAGAACGATATATAGCTCGAGACATAAAATTCATCACGCGTTACCCACGGTTCTAAAATTATGTCACATTATTGAAAACATGTGTCTAAAAATAAAAGTAATCAAAATAAAAAAAAAATATATATATTCATGGATTGTCATCACTTCTCCAGCATTTAAAAAAAATACATGTGGCACCTAAAGGGTTAAATGTGTATCTTTACCACACTATGTTATTGGCTATCAGCGAACAACTGTATCAATAATAATTACTGACTATTGATAAATTTAGACTCATCCGCCGTTTTTTTCTTCCAGCTGGACACCCTGTTCGGGCGCCCTAAAAAGGGCGGAGGCGACGAACGAGACTCCCCGCCCGCCCCGGCGCCCCCCCCCTCGCCGTTCCTCCCCATGGGGAGCGGGGGCGCCGAGGGGGGGATGCTCGTGCAGCAGTTTGCCCCCACCGCCCCTGATATACTGGCGCAGCTCAAACGCATGGACGAGAAGAAGGTCAACGAGAAGTTCGACGAGATGCTGGTGAGTTTTCTTGTCATGCTGTGTTATCCTTCCTGTAACCATAATGTAACCGCGCTCTTTAAATCTTCTGTTTTTCAAATATCAAATGTATAATTTAGGTTATCTCAAAGCACATATTTTTGCTTCTATATCTAATTATTCATAACAATATTTCTATACAGAAATGGGTAATCAAATCCAAAACTCCTCGGTAACACTGTGTTAGATCATGGGAACAAAAGGATATTTTTTATGTTTTTTTTTACTCTACCGTGAAGTTTCCCCGATAAAACCTATTTCATCTTTGGGAATGTTATATGGTCTTTTCAATTTACTCATATATATTTATATGTAAACCGTTTTGGCCCAGAAAGGTTAATAATATTGTTGCCAAGCTATTAGAAACCTAATGAATAGTTATAATAGCGTACATACTTATTTACTTTTCAGACTGACATGAACCTTTCTGAAGAGAAGAAGATTCCCCTGAAAGCATACCCGAGAGACCAAAAGGAAAAAATGCTAAGTGCCTACAAGGGAGCCAGCTTACAGGTTGGGATTAAATTAAATCTTTTTGCCAATTATTTATTTATTTTTATGTTAACGGACCATCGTCCAATTACACAAAATACACAACACGAAATGAGATAAACAATTCTACAGAAAAAAAACAACACATGCATAATGCATGATCGAAATGATTTGAGAGAACGTTCAAGTCAAAGCCCGATGTTTGTGATGTTAGACATATTAAATGATATTCTTCAAAGACTGACAAAATTATTTAGACTGGCCCCAAAAATTTCAAGGTCCTGGCTTGAGTTAACAAGTCTCGACATTCTGGACAGTGGAGAATGGTACTCATAATTAGAAGATTGAGGAAAAGCAATAAAATAATACATAATCATCAAGATATTTAGTATAAAATGTATATTTCTTTTATATCCAACTCTCTAACTGTAAAATGGTAACCTTCGTGTATGGCATAGTTATCTATAACGGTAACATAGTAACACTGTCAATCTGTTGGTAGGACGGGCGCTCCAAGTTCGACAAGCCATCGGACTACACGAACTACCTGTCCCAGGCGGAGCTGAGCATCGGCAAGCTGCTGTCGTGCCTGGAGAGCCTGCGCGTGGCGCTCACCAACAACCCGCTGTCGTGGCTCGAGGAGTTTGTGGGCAGTGAGGCCAATGGCCTGGCGCAGCTGCTGGCCACACTGAACCTATGCCACAGGACGTGAGTGCCATCTGTATTACAAACTAACATTTTTTGTTAAATTTTTTCAAGTATAGTCTGTCAAAATAGAGTAGACAAAAATGGAGGGCACTGCGATCGTTTAAATGGCCACACTTATATGGTTGAAAGGAAAAATAATTAAAGCTCTATGATACAATTGAATACTTTTCATATCAATATCAAACGATGCCCAGAAATTATTGATAATTCCTGAAAGGAGACGATTCTACATCATATTTGATATTCGAGCTTATGTTTTTTTTTAACACGTGAGATAATTGCATGGGATACATTTTTAGTGTTTTTGATATGTGCATATCAAATAAACTATTTATTATGTGTTAGATCAAAATAAAAACTGTGTTAAAGAAGTGTGTTATTTAACATTTAAAAAATAGAGTCATTTTTCTCATCCAGAACCTGTCAGCCAAACATAACCTCACATTTGAATCTGCCTAAGATTTTGTTCTTAGATCATTGTTGCCATAGTAATGAAAATATTGTAGCTCCATTTTATTAAATTTATAGATTTTGTTGACACACTGTAAGCATGGTTTGTACTAAAAATGTGGTAAATTATTCTTTGGTTAATGGTATGTAAGGGGAATACAGTCCACAGAGGCTGTAAAGCTTTACATCAACCAAGAAAGAAGAAGGAAAATGAACTCCGATAAATTTATTTTAAAAAAAGTACATGTTTTTAGACATTTAACCCTCTAAGGGCCGGTTTTATAACCATCCGTTCGTAACTAATATTTGGACTACCGCCCGATTTTTCCGTTTTATAAACGTTCTTCAGATTACCGATCGTTTGACAGCTGTCAGTTGTTGCTCGGCGATCGCTTATTTGAATCCATGTACTATTTTAATTAAAAACACAATGTATAATTTGCATTTGTGAAATGGATTCCTAATCGAATGGTGAGAGAATGACAATAATTATTCAAGATAAAAAAATAAGATTACATACGGATAATGGTATGGTAATGAAAAAATGGTTCATTACGTAACACAAATTTGGTAATTCATTTATAATACTGGCCCTCAAGGCGTTCTTAGACGATCCTTATATTCGTCCAGTTTTCATGTTGATTGTCTTTTTCTATGGAAAATTCTATAAACTAAATGTTGCATGAGCAATCTGGATGAAAAAAGTATCGTGTAAGAACGTCTAAGCTTCAGAGCCCCGATCTATTGGCAATATGGCCTTAGGTACTTTGCCAAAAGATTCGGAGTGCCGATTTGTCAGCCCATACTTCGATATGTGTGAAAGACATTGATATAGATAACTTTGGGTAACAAAAAAAGTATTTGCTATCGAAATGAATATAATTTTAAAACATTATTCTTAAATATTTTGACCAAAAAGGGTTAACAACATGGTTTCCCAAAATTTTACATTATGAACAAAGGCTCTCCAGAAACCCGTGGAAACCTGCCGGATTCGATCTGCTTTTTCATATATTTTATGATGGTACATAGCCAATTATAGGTGTCTTGTTAATCCCTAGAGGGAGGACCCCTGCATTTCCAGTGTTAAAGAATGCTACCCACGCACGATACGAAGCACTGCAATTGCAGTGTCGACCTTGTATGTTCATTTTTCCCCGGGGATATTACCACTACTAGTTAGTAAGACAGAAATCAAATTTAGCTTTATCAAGTATTGTATTGTCTGCATGTTGACTTTGACAAAAATATCTTTTTATTTATTAAAGTTTCTTGTCGGCACCTAACAGTTAATCGATGAAATCGATCTAACAGAATCTCAATCTCATGGCATTCTTCCCGGTTGAGTCAAAGATGTATTTAATGCTGTAACAGATAAGTTGGGAATCAGGCTATTAAAAATAACAAATGATCAACTGCAATGAATCCTCAACTGTATTAAATGTCATGTTTCTCTTCCATGCTGCGTCAAGCTTAGGATTTAGATTCTACAGGTATGTTACCCATAAATATTTATATTTCAGTATTGTGAAGCAGCTGTCATAACCACTACTTCAAAGAGCGGTCTGTTGACAATTAGTTTTCATCCCCCCTGAAACATCAAAGTCAAGTTGCATTTCCCCCTCCTTCTTGTACCAATATTTCAAACAGCCTCCCAGTGTCCGTCATCAGGAAAGATGTATGCACTGATCAAACATCTGCGCACATCATGGGGCCTGCGCGAGGCTGTCAGAAACATTGTCTCAAGAAGGAGAGGAAAGCGCAGCATGATTGAATGAACACATGGATTCCAAAAAAGTCAAATATTATTGTGTATATATCGACGATTCCAAGGAACAATGTCGGATGTGTAAATTGGTAACTTTGCATAAGAGCTGTAGTAGTTGCAATAATATGTTTTTCCAATGAAATAAATGGGGGTTTATGCAACATATCAAAAATAACACTATATTTTCTTATCTCAAAAATAATAAAAATGTAGATGTGAAACTCTAAACACGTAGAAACAAAACTTTAAATAGCTCTTATAAGAAGTTACTATTTACACATCCGACATTGTTCGTTGGGACTGTCGATGTGTACCCCCTTTCATAAGTCATATCTGATATCCATATTAAAAAAATTATAAAGATATTCCCTCATTACCAATAATTTGACAATATTTTAATTCATCCTACTCCCATCGTTATAGTAAGAAAATGTTGCTTGTGCAATGATGGAGAACTTAGCTAGCAAAGGATTAATCCCACGATGCGTAGGTAGGCACCCTGCACTTTGAGCCACCCAGAGCTACTAACCATTTTAATTGACCAGTGGCTAAATTGGCTTCACGTCTTCGTCCCGTCCATGCTTTTTGAAGTCAGTCCCTCAGTTGGCTAAGTCCTTCATCACGACACAAGCAACATCTTCTACTTACTGTGATGGTAGCTGGAGATTTCGGATTCAGGATAGTTTGTCTTTCTTTTTTAAAAAAAAATCTCATGCAAAACTTTTTACAACTTCAAAACACCATCTCGCGCATCTGTACTAATATTGCTTAACATTTGCAGCGAGGAGAAGGCGACGCAAGAGCGCACCAAGTATGACCGCCCGCAATACGAGTGCATCCGCTGCCTGGCCGCCATCATGAACAACACGGTCGGCATCCGCGCCGTCTTTGCGCGTAAAGATGCTCTCATCGTCCTCGCACGCAGTCTCGACCACGAGAAACCCCAGTGCATGCTGGAGGCAGCCAAGGTACTGTGTCTGTTTTACCGACTTTTCATAAGACGGTGGTTGTGTTTAAAAAATTGACTTGAGGATTGAGTAAAATTGGAAAAATCGTCTTAAATGAGATCCTCGATGGGTATGTGTGTAAAACTATGTGAATGCAAAGCTGATGTAAGCTTTACTAACAAGAGTTAGATCGATTTCTTAAATTCCTCAATTTTAAATCTTTCAATGAATTCAACTCTTACGACGAATTCGGTAAACATTTTGGATTCACAAAACTCCTCAACAGTAGTTGTCGCCGTTCAGATGGTCCTGCACAAAATTATAAACTCAAAAGTTGAATCTCCAAACTTGTCAAATAAAAAAAACTTTCACATACCGCTCGAAATCGCAGACAGAACTCCCTTTTCTACACCGATAGAAGCAACACCAACTCCAATCAAAATGAATTCACGAAAAGGACATGCTGGCATATTTAGTGCTGGTCATTATTGTTACAGAAGTTCACTGTACTGTATTCTGGGTGCGGATAATACAACTTCATGATAACTACAGTAATATTATTACATATCCTTTTTATTTTACTTGCGCAGCAATGTTCCCTCATCCTTCCACCCCCCTTCTCTGACCCAACTCCAATACCTGCTTCCCCCTTCTTCCAGGTGTAGGTATTACAGGTAATCGTATATTATTATACATGTAATCGAACATTTTATCATTATGCTCTGATTATAATTTGTGCTTATATTAACTTCTTACTTAGTTCTGTTATCTTTTTTTTAGTCTTTACATTCACTGTTTAGTTTTTAGTTTGTGTACTATTTAAAAAAAAAAAAAAAATTATTGAAAATTTTTGTTACATGAGTTCAATTTGAAATATACAAGAAAGTATGATCAAAATTAAATATGTAAACAAAAAATCCTACAAAATCAAAGCCTGTGTGTGGGTTTATAATAGTTTTTTTTATCGCATTTCTATGGCTTGTGTGAAAATTTTCATGTTGAACAAAAATTAATTTCATTATAATCATTTTCTTAAAAGAAATGAGTGCTGGAGAAAATAAGAAAGAAAATAAAATATGCCATAAAGTGATAATAAGAAACAAACAAAGAAACATTTCATTAGTTATGACAGTAAACAGAATTTACTGTTACTATCACATATAAGTACATAAGTATAATAAGATTTAGTGGGTATTTTAAAATCACACACAAGTACGATACTAATGTTTTGAAAGTAGGTTTTATAAAAATGTATATGTATTGGTGTATTGAAAAATGATAACATAAAATAAGGCATTCAACAGTATAATACATTGTTGGTACCAGCAACAGGGGAACAAATTGAGTTGAATTTTAAAAGTCTAACGTTAAAATTTAAATAAAAGAGAACGATTAATTAAGTAAATAAAACACATTGTTATAAACCCCGAATATATTTTATTTTCACCGACCGGTTTCGCTTAACTCAAGCTTCACAGGGTAAATATAATAACTGTTATTATATTTACCCTGATGAAACTTGAGTTAAGCGAAACTGGTTGGTGAAAATAAAATATATTAGTGGTTTATAACAACGTGTTACATTTACTTAATAGAATGTCAAACCACAAAGTGATTGCTTCTTACGAAAAAATAAAAGAGAACATGCTAGAATTCTGTCTAAGGGAAAATACTATAGATGACTGTTAAGGCTTGTAAGAAAAATGTATCTATTTCATTGTTTTTTATCCAAGATTTAATATATTTTTTATTGCCTGTGAACATTTATAATTGTCTCTTTTTATTCATCATCTTTACAATGTCGTTTGTTGTATTAGTTAGACTGTTTATATTTTAATAAATAAATTAAGATAGGGATGCTTCAATGGTTTGGACTTGCGGAGTGAATTAACCGAAAAAGAAGTAACAGGAGTATCGAACGCATCTGTCATCTCAGCTATTACGCTATTTGTGCTGAAAGTATTTCCTTTGTGTTCCAGGTTTTGGCGGCCACCTGTTTGATTCCCGGTGGCCACGACCGCGTCCTGGAAGCCGTGACCACGGCCGGGGAGTTCAAGAACCGGGATCGCTTTCTTTCCATCGTGCGCGCCATGGAGCCCCGCAGGTCTTCCGAAAGTTTAAAGGTTACATTCTATTTTTCTATGACATCAATACGGTCGAGTTAACCAAAATATATGTAGATTTGCACCACTTTCCGGGGTGGTGGATACCCAGACGACCATTAAAAATCGAAAAGTTGCTTCAAATGGCATTAGCCATGTTTATTGGTCAGATACTCCCCACCTATTCTTTTAATTTCCGACAACTGTTGTGTGGTAATCACATCAATAGCGAAAGAAACTACAACATTTTTGGATTATGCTTATTTACTCCTGGATAGCAAACTTGTTAAAAAGTGTTTAACCTTCAATGAGTCAGCATGGTATTAAAGGCATGCATTATCCCATTATCCCTTTCAATTTGAATTTCAGTATAAGAAATTTAATAAAAATATTATTGTCTTCATAACAATAATGATAATAATTGATTTATTTCTATAGCGCCATTTTTGTGTGGTACTTCTAATTCTGGCATCCTCGCCACTATTAAATTAAATGTACCGACGAGGAACACAAGACAAACTGTAACATTTTTCTGCAACACTTACATAACCAACTATCAGTCTTATTCATTAACCAATGGGATGCATGATCTGGGCAACAGGTTTGGAGATGTTGATGTATTTGCTGACTCCATTTATACAGTAAAGCGTCATCTATACCTCATGAACCCGGTATCAGTCACCTTCTGTAGCGAACCACTTGGAGTGATCTGTGACAGAGGTGTTGGTTATCCGATGAATGGTTTTCAAATTCTTTCTAAACTACATATTATGAGGTCTGTCCAAAAAGTATTCGATCTTTGGCTGAGAAAAATATATTACTTACATGACGGGATTGGGACCTTCAAAGTAGCTCCCTTGCGCCTCCAAACACATAGCCCACCGTTCCTTCCACTGCCGAAAACACTTCCGAAAGACTTATTTTGAAATGGTGTTCAACTCCGCCGTCGCGTTCTGATTTATCTCTTCTCTATTCTGAAAACGGGATCTTTTCAATGGCATCTTCAATTTCGGAAACAACCCGAAGTGGCAAGGAGCCATATCTGGAGAGTAGGGAGGTTGATGAATGACTGGAATTCCATGTTCTGCCAAGAAAGTCTATCAGGTGCGATGAATGAGATGGAGCATTGTCGTGATGCAACTGCCAAATTTCGCCATCCAGAGGTCTGGTCTTCTGCGGTGAACTGTATCACAGGATCGGCGGAGAACTTCTTTATAGTACTGTTTTGTCACTGTTTGTCCTTCCGGTGCGTATTTGTCATGCAAAATTTCTCAGATGTCAAAGAACACGGTTAGCATCACCTTGATTTTGCTTCTCACTTTTTTCGGCCTTGGGGATCAAGATCCGACAAATACTTATAAGAACAATTCACTCGAAGGCCAGTAGGCAACGACTGACTCACCGGAACGCTGAGAAAAAATTCAAGCATGGGCATTAAGCTGTCTCTTTCCAATGTGCGCAGTGGCGCTGACCTAGCATCACTACTATATGTGGCAAATTTCAAGGTCGGATATTTTTTAGACAGACCTCGTATATTGTCTTTAATTCATTGTGTTTTATCCTCTGGGCAGGTGGTCTGCATGCAACTCCTCAACGCCATCATTACGGAGCCTGATGACCTGGACTTCCGCATGCACCTGAGGAATGAATTCATGAGATCTGGCTTCCAAGACATCATAGGTAACAATACCTTCTCTCTTACCGATTTTCTATTTCCCCTCCTCCCATTCATTACTTTAATATTGGAACCCTCACAGCCTCAATCCTTTCAGACCTTAAATTAAAAGTGGCAGTGGTAAAAAATATTTGATGCTTCATTTTTTATTTTGTTTATATGCGCTTTAAATAGATATAAATATTTAAATGTCCTCATTAAAGCATATATAAATAGAAATTAATGATACGAATTGTGATATGTTAAGCCAAAAGAAGTCCAAAAATAAGAAATTAATGAAAATTTCTCACCATTTATTAAATAAGTATTTTATTCCCTTTCTAAACCACCAGACCGACCGCGAGTATCGAGGTTTATAACTATAACCCTAATAGTAATAAATAATTTTTCATTTATGAGCATAAAAGCACTAAAGTTATATACATATATCGTCGCATGAAAACAATACTGCTGTAACCACCATTACCCACAAAGTGCTCTGTATACACCATTCCGCAGGGTTTTTTATCTTTGTCGATCTATCCGGGTCCCGTGACTCTTCAATGAAAAGTAAGACCTGTACGACATTGGAAAAAATCTTCGTTTCGTCAATATTACGTTTTTTAATTGATGTGTAAGCCTCAAAATCCTGCTTTTTTACATGGCTTTGGCTGTTACAGCAATATTGCTTTCCCGTGGCGATATGTAGGTTACCCAATACATATTTATTTTATGACTACGATTTTTACAATTTATTAAGAATATATTTCACAGAAAATCTATCAAAATGCATGGAAAAAAACCAATTTGTCTAGCACGCGCCGCCGGGGGCGCTAGTGTACCATGTTGCCATCTCAATGTATGGAAAATTTCAGAACTTACGCGTATTATATATATTTCTACGGTATTTGATAAAAAAATAGCATGGAAAGCCAGGATTGCCGGCAATTGGAAAATGAAAAACACCAATTTTTGTTCGCTCTAGATAGGGAGGAAAAAAATTCTCAAAATCTATGTATTTTCAAATTATATGCGTGGTCTGAAAGGATTAAGGCGATCCACCGGCTAAAATTCCAACGAAATCACGCGCTCCTTATGCAGGTGGCGACAAGGTTGAGAATCCCGCTTAACATCGGCCGCATGTTTCGATTGACACAAAAAAACCATCACCAAAATGCGTGTTTTATTCTATTCTGTAAAGCTCAGACATAATTATTAAAATGTTTTACGGTCATATTCTGAAAAACTTAATTTACCACAATGAACAATACGATAATATCAGAAAAGGGGTTCGTAAGTAGGAAAGTTTGCGCTTTAAACATTATTTTAATGTCTGATACTTTGTTTTTTCTGGGCTTATAAAAAGTCACACCTAAAAAATGCCCGGTAAAACGAAAGGCCGAGGTGTGTTCTACTTACACTATTTAATTAAATCATCTACGATATTTCTAGGCCATCAAATTCCTCAAACCGAAAACACATGATTTTGCATTACTTGCCATTGCATCGCCTTAAATTATTTTTGTTATTATAACGAATGTATGTGTTGCAGAACATTTGAAGAAGGACGCTGAAGGCTCCATGCTGATCCAAATAAACGTATTTGACCACCATGCCGATGAGGACCATTACGAGTTTATGACCAAGTTTGATAATGTCAAGTGAGTAACTTTTTTTTTTATATACTGTGAAACTCCTTTATGAAGTTTTAACACTTCGGCTGCGCTGCCCATTTCACACATAACTTAATTTTGGATTTAAGGCCAAAATATCCATCCAAACTGATTGATATATTTTTTTAATTAAAGGTTTAGTAAATATCTGACACAGATGAGAAGTGTTTTATTTATTTTTGTTTTAAATTATGAAGTATACGCCATGATATAAAAATCAATTTTCATTGTTTTAGAGGCAAATTAGAAAATTATTTGCAGGTTCACTGAATTTTTTTTTTAATGATCGTATTTGCTATGTAAATGTGATTACACGTAAATAAAAAAATAAAAAAGTTTTTTTTTTTAAATACGATTAACCCGCAAATAATTTTGTAATTTGCCTCTAAAATTATGAAAATTGTTTTTTTTTTTCATCGCGTATACTTCATAATTTAAAAGAAAAATAATTAAAATACTTCTCATACGCACTAGATATTTACTAAACCTTTAATTTAAAAAATATATCATTCAGTTTGGATGGGTTTTTTTGCCTCAAATCCAAAATTAAATTATGTAAGAAACAGGCAGTGCAGCCGTTCCTCTTAAGAAGTTTTGTTTTTCGGTCCCTTGAAGTTCCACATAAAAATCACAAACGAAAACTGGTGGCGAAATACAGGGTCTGTTGCAAAAGTATAGAGAAAAAAAATCCTGTCTGCGCTAGAAGGGGTAGCGGGATGCGCCGAGTGGTGGGGATGGTAGGGGGAAGTCGCAGCTACCAAACGCGCCGTTGCTCAGTCCTCTCCGAGCAACGGTAGAGCTAGCGCAGTGGTCCGCGCAAAGTGTGTTTTGTCGTTGCGTCGGAAATCAAGATGCAACATTTGCTGGAGCAGCGAGCAGCCATCAAATTCTGCATTTGGCTGAAAAAAACCGGTATCAAGATCCTGGAAGCCTTCGGAGGTGAAGCCAATTCACAGGCAAGAGTTTACGAGTCTCACAAACAATTCCAAAACGGCCGGGAATCACTTGAAGACAATGTGCGCGTTGGACAACCGTCAACTTCCAAAACTGATGATTTGACGCAGTGCCTTAAGGGGGTTCCGTCTTTTGCCTTCCAGGGTGCCTTCCAAGACTGGAAGAAACGCTAAAAAAAGTGTATTGGCGCCCAAGGGGCGTATTTTAAAGAATATTAAGTGTTTGTACGTTTATTGGCAATAAATTGTCTGAAAAAGAAACATTTTCTCAACACTTTTGCAACAGACCCTGTATACCCGAAAATGTTTCTTTTTGCCGAAAGTTGTAAAATTAATAACTTTGTTATTATTATTATTATAGACTTTTACAGCAAAGTCTGCATCCCACATTAGAACAATTTTTCTCAGTTTTATGCTATCGAATATTGTTTTTTTTTTCGATATCTACCTACCCGCCGACATCGGCATTTCTGCTTTATTTACAACGCCCCTTGAGGTGATTTTTCACAAAAATGGCCCTATACAAATCATCCTAATATTATTATTATTATCTTCATCTCGGTGAAAATTAATATTTACTTGTTTATCAATAGCGACTGTAGATGTTTGAGATTGCTTCGTAGCAATCTCAAAAAGTATGTTTTAGTCGTCTAAAACATACGAAATTATTAATATTGTTGTAGCCAAAAACAATAAAATATTTTCCTTGCCATATTACGATTTTTTTAATTCCTCATTTGTGTATTCCAGGTTGGAGTTTGACGACATCAACGAGTGCTTTGAGCTGGTGAAGAACGTGACCCTGGACACCTCGTCAGAGCCGTACCTCCTCTCCATCTTGCAGCACCTCCTCTTTATCAGGGATGACCATGATATAAGGTCTGTATCTTCACTTACAATAATGAATTCATTGGATCCGTCAATAATTCCGTATGACCAGGATATTTTATTGAGGGTTTTGTAGTGTAGATCTAATATATATATTATGACATCTGAAGGATGTCGTTTTGAAGAATCGTCATTTTGATTGTTTTTGCATTTAAACTGTTCCCGTTAAAGGCCGATTCTTGGACCATTTTAACTTTTCATCAAATTGTGATCAGCTGCATGTCGATATGACTGTTATTCTTAACGGCTGATCACAATTCGAACAAAAGATAAAACTGACAAGAATCATTATTTATCGCAGACCGTTCAACGTTAGGATGTCACAATTTGTAAACGGTGCGCATCGTCGAATTTGTTAATCATCAAAAAATGTGATGGAACTTAAAACGCTTCAACCTAAGCAACTCTATAAATAAGACTGCATGTGTCCGGAAGTTTTTTTTTCCCATTTTTAGTATTGGCGATTTATTTACACATCTCTTTAGACCTCTCCTAGTATGTTTTATGTGAATATATCTTGTTATTGCAGACCCGCGTATTACAAGTTGATTGAGGAGTGCGTGACGCAGATAGTCCTACACAAAAACGGCTGCGATCCAGACTTGCGCGCCACTTCACGCTTCAATATTGACGTACAGCCACTCATCGATGGGCTCGTTGGTTCGTATCCTTGTTTACTTAAAAATATATTATAAAAAATTTCTCCCACCTTTTAAGTCAAGTAATGTCTTCAGATCATTGCCTTTGCATCCTCAAAAATCGCAGAACTTTTTTTCTTCCTAAAATTTAGAATCATGTGGGAATTTTTTAATTCGAAATTTGGTTTTCGAAGTTCTGTGGATTTCGAATTAACGGAATTCTACTAACACTAATATATTTACACCTCTCTCCAGAGTGGAAACCTTTCAGAATAAAAAAGGCTTGTGATGTCTTTTAGTTATGTTTTTTTAGTGAAGTCTAAATATCGACTCCTTGGAATAACAAGGTTTCATTTGACACAGTAATGTCATGCGATAATGTGCTCTTTAAGGCTCATTATCACAAAACATTGCCGTGCCAGATGGAACCTTGTTCCTTACATTCTACCTATTATTTACGAGCTTCTTCCTCTTTCTCCGTTATAATGCGTGTGTTATTGCTCTCGCATTACAGAGAAGACAAAGCTGGAAGACGAGAAGCGGTCAGAGGAGCTGAACCAGAAGCTGGAGGTGGCGCTGGCGGCGCGGCAAGAAGCCGAAGCACGTCTGGCTCACATCGAGGAACGCCTCAAGGAGGGCGGCGTCACTGGATCATCCATCGCTGCCATCACCAAGGTATTATATTATTATAAAGTCCTTCAAATAAAATTACCAATGTGATATCTACACATGTATTTCTTATACATATATATTAAACTTATTTATTCGTAACATATAAGGAATTTAAAAAATCATTATATCAAAACTTTTACATTTTGCTAGACTTTTATTGTAGATAAAATGTATATTACGAGTATATTTATTTAATATTATTTTTTTCAGACCCTCTCCACACAGCCAGGAGGAGGCCCCCCTCCACCACCCCCTCCCCCAATGCCAGGTAATTGTTGTTTTAAATACCAAAATAAAAAATGAAACGACAAATACATATTTTTGTCTATAATCTCAGTACAATGACAATACAACTTATTACAATTGTGAAAGCAAGAAATTTAATTCTGACACTAATTCAACTTTATTATGTATAAACAAACGCCACAATTCCAACGATCAATTGACACTGGAGAACTCCAGCGGGTGGAAAGCTAAGTAAGTACCAAGGAATTGTGAATTAAATTATTCCAATGAATTGAATATTAATTCTAAACTTACGGAAAAGTCAGTAGATGTCCCATATAAATAAAATAAAATCAGATAGGTATATCCAACACACTTTCTAGATTACAGATATATTCGGATAGAACCTTGCAATTATAGAAAAAAAGGTAATTTAATTGAGGATAATATTAATAATTCTTAGAAATGATATTAATAATAATGAATGCTCAGTGGTTAGAGCGTTGCCCCGATAAGACAGGAGGTCCTGGGTTCGATTCCCAAATGCGACTCTTATGTTTTGTGTCTTTTCTGTTTTATATTTCATTTGGGATTTGTTAATATTATCTTCAATATTTATTTTTCTAATCGAGTCTCGATCCGCTGCTGGCCCAGTCTCTCCTCGCAGAATTGAATAATAAACTTTTTATGTTTCCCTGTTTCCAGGAATGCCCGGCATGGGTGGCCCACCTCCCCCTCCGATGCCGGGAATGGGGGGCATGGGCGGACCCCCCCCGCCGCCGATGCCCGGTATGGGGGGACCCCCGCCACCCCCCCCACCGCCGATGATGGGGATGGGAGGGGGACCTCCCCCACCGCCCCCGCCACCGGGAATGGGGGGACCTCCGCCACCCCCGCCTCCGGGAGGATTCATGCCCATGGCACCGATGGTAAATACATTAAATCATGAGAACAACATTGCTTATTTTTGTCACTTCGCAGTCTGGACTGTTTTGGTCTTTGCTATATTTCAATCAATATAATTTTTTTAAAATTATCTATCATTAAAATTCGTATTTTGTTTCCATCGATGCCAGGAATCCAGAGAACTTGCTCTTTCATCCCTTTAATTTATGTTTCAAGCGAATTTATTCTTTATATTTACCCCTTTTTCTGACTTCCCACACTTTCTCTCTCCTTTTTTCCGACTTACCACACATTCCCTAGTGATAATATAATATAATTTCCAAAAAAGAGCCGGATTTAAAAAAAATTTTTTTTTTTTTATTCGGTCAAATCTTGTAACCTTACATATTTGCAGAATTCATAGCAAAATGCTTTTCGACAAGTGTTGATATATTCCAAGACTATTAGAATGAAGACTCTTTGAAGGTTATAAATTGCATTTCATTGGGTTTGTAGCTAGCACGTGGAGCATGTTATGAACGGCGGGTATGAAAAGCATGTATAGTAGACATCATAATAATAATATCAGATGTTAATAACTCCAAAGTGGAAGATACTCGCAGTATCACCCTGGTGAAAAACCACCATTCAGTAATTAAACCTTGCTTATAATGGCTTAAGCCATTGTAACATAATTTGTTGTCCCTGATGTGGATGCTACAGTACAATTGTCTATGATAGAATTTCATGAGGTGTCGATGGATGGGAGATCCGTCGGAGGCGCCTGGGCAAGATGGCGGCAGACATAACTTGACACGGGCGGGGAGCTCGACGTGGTTTTTTGGGAGGAGTTATGTTAAGTTACTATTTCATTTGACGCCGGAAAGTGTCTAATTAATTACCCGAAGTGGGTAGGTTTTTTTTGTCTAATGATGGCCAAATGGTAGGTGATGAAACCTAACCGCGCGTGCCTTGTGTGTTGGAGAGGAATCCCTGCGGAGTAATGTGCGGACACGAGGGGTAGCTGCTGCATCGATAACCACACAGGATAAGGTAGCATTCATACATCCTATTGCCTGAACCTCACGGAAGAAGCTGTGGCGGATGGCGCTTCCGACGAGTCATCATGGACTTCGCATCATGGACCGTGGGAATCGGTGAACATCAGGACTGGAGCGGCCTTGCCTGATGCCGGAGGAGAAGATTCTGACCACAAGAGCCATCATTTATCCTTTTAATCCGTTCTTTTTAACTTAGTCTTACTCTTCACTCTTCTCTTCCTCTACCATGATATTTGGGGTTGTATAGTCAATAAAGACTATGTTTTTCTACCTTAGGGTTTTATTTACTGTATCACAACCTCCCCGCACTTCATCCATCAGACTCACCCACGAATACTGAGATAAAGTCGAACAATAGCAGGAGATGGTACATTTTTGCGCCTAACGTTCGTGTTACATTTTGGCGACCAACGCTACATTTATTATTAATGCCATTACAGGTTACATTTTAGCGCCCAACGCTACACCATGTTTTGTGACCAGATCTGAATAGCCAGGTACTTCCCTATTTCCTTCCCCTCCACACTACCTTCAGCCTCATGACATACCCCAATTGCAGTGGCGTGCAGTCCATAAAGTATGCTGGTACTATTTTTATTAAAAAAAAAGTAGTATCTACAAATTAAAAACCTTTCCCTTTATAACTTCTCTGTGTTATGCTTAAACTTGTACATTATTATTCATTATTATACATACACACATATCATATATATGTTACACTTATATACCAATTATGTATCATTTTCTTTTTTGTTAACTTAAAGCCTTTTTTTTTCCTTCTGTATACAAAACTATTTAAATGTTAAAATATGTAAAAGCCAATCGGGGCGTTAATAAATAAATAAATAAATAAAGGCTGAAAAGCTGTGCCTACCCCAATAAAACAACGAACCTTAAAAAATTCGTCATATATGTAACAACTTGTACACTTATTTATTCAGTTGCCCACAATGATCAGCGAAAGATGATAATAAAATAGCCATTTCAAATATTCAATACACTGTTCTTACCCCAACTTGAAAAACTACTCACAGCCTACCTTTGATCATAGAGCAATGCACGCCACTGCTCAATTGGGGATATCATAATCTCACTGGTTCCGGAGACGGTCGGGAGCAGATGAGACTTGTGCAGCATTCTCATAAAATTATATTTTAATTTTTCCAGATGCCCAAGCCCGATATCCTCCCCCACGGCCTGCAGCCCAAGAAGAAGTGGGAGGTGGACTCGCGGGGTCCTCTGAAGCGCGCCAACTGGAAGAGCATCGTGCCGCAGAAGATGTCGGAGCGCTCCTTCTGGGTGGGGGTGCGTGAGGACCGCATCGGTCTCGCCGCGCCTGACATCCTCAGCGGCCTGGCGCAGCGGTTCTGCTCGCGGCCGACCGGCAAGCCCAAGCCCACCGATGACCAGGACGCGCCAGCCAGGTGGGAATAAAACAAATCAGTTTATTACTGACCTATACAGATGAATATGTGTGTGGGAACGTATTTGAATTTTATTTTCCCTTTTTATTTTCTTCTTATGTATGTTAGCATAAATAGTATGGTACTTAATATCTATTAAAAGCTTCTTACGCTTTTTAAGGTCCAGTCCTAAAAAATATAAATATTTCAATAATACCAACTCTTCTTGTGCCACCAATCTTCTAATAAATGTAACATCAATAGAAAAAGAAGATAAAATAGCAATTGTAAAACTTTCATCTCTGTACTTAAATTTTCTAATAAAACTGTGTTCATCTGAAGCGACCTGCCAGATAAGTATGTTTTTTCTGTATCTGTCTGTACATAATTAGTTAAAGAATAGGAAGTAATATTTGTACAGCGCCCTTGAGGTGATTTTTCACAAAAACGGCGCTATACAAATCATCCAATTATTATTATGTTCCTTTCTATAAATGTTGTCTTTCCACCAGCGTCAAGAACAAGAGCTAACTACTTTGGATGAGAACACGTTTTTGATATGTATGTTGCGCTGTGTTGGGCAGTCCGGGGCGTTCAGAATCGTTTAACCTATAATTTGACAATCTCCGTGGTTGAGCGGTTACGATCCTTGGCTGCGAATCTGGAGGTCGCAAGACGGCATGCGCAAGTCATTTTTACTTAATTAAAATGGGTTATTTCGCAATTTATTAATTCAAATAATATGCAATACATTTGCGGCACGTTCCAAAGTGGTAGATACTGTCAGTATCGCCACGGTGAAAGACCATCATTCAGAATCGAAACATTGCTTGGAATGGCTTTAGCAGTGTTTGGTGACCAAATCTGAATAGCCAGGCACTTGCCCACCTTTCTTCTTCCCCTCCTCAGTAACTTCAGCCTCACAACATACCCCAATTGGGGATGCCATAGTCTCACTGGCTCCAGACGGTTGGGAACAGTTGGGACTCTCGTGTGGTATCACATAAAAATAAAATAAAAATACTCGGACGCCAAGGCAGTCGTGATACGGCGGATGTCACAACAGTCGGGGTTGCAAAGTTTTGTCATCGATGAAGTCAGAATTTGTGTAAATATATTTGTAAAATCTTCATTAATTTCATGTTGCTAGCGATAAGTTGATAGATAGCGTTGCATCTATGAGATTTTTGAAATAACATTCTGTTTATGTCATGAAATTGTAATTATCCGTGGCCGGTGATATGGTTCCTCTTGTAAACATTTAAAACTTCCCACCAATCTCCCTGCCGACTGGAGCCCCTGTTCAGTTGATCCGCAGAGTGTTTACGGAACATTCCGTGCATTGATTAGGTGAATTGTATGACTTCTAGGATTTATCTTAGTATCATACTCTCAAAAATATCCACCACCCTTTTGCCGCTCGTGAGGGCTCACCACTGAGTCGTAGTCGTAGGTTAACACTGGTCTGATGAGTGTTTTATATAGGTTGCATTTTGTCATTCTTGAGAGAAGTGTTTATTCTAAATGTTCTGAAGGCCGTAATAGCATCTGTTGACCGGGATGATTATAATACCTACTAAATTTCTCCTTTATATTTCAGCCGGGGCACCATGAAAAAGGTGAAGAACCTGAGGGTGCTGGACGGCAAGGCAGCGCAGAACATTTCCATCCTTCTCGGCGGCGCCCTCAAGCACATGAGCTACTCCTCGGTGCGGCGTTGCATCATGCGCTGTGACACACAGGTCCTGACAGCAACAGTGCTGGATCTCCTCATACAGGTAACCTTCATATGTATGCATGTATTTAAGTAAAATACTCAAAATTATGCAGATACTTGATACACAATAGGGCCTCTGTCCATACGGTGTAAGACAGGGGAACTATATCGTCACCCTGCTGGGCAGCGTTGTGAGGTGGGTTAAGAAAGGGGCTGTAGAAATGGATTTGTTAATGTATTAAATGAATTAGGAAAGACATGTCGTAGCTTGTGACACATACAAACCGGATCACTTTACACATTCTCATGAAGTCGACCTCAACTACTGCGACCAAAAGTTCTGCTCGCTACCCATCAAATTTCGCGCACGCATCGACACGCAGGTCAAAGCTGCTAGTTTTGACGTTTTATTTTGACGGCCTCCATGGTCAGGGTAAGGCTCTCGACTACGAATCCGAAGGTCATGTGGTTCTCAAATCCCAGCGCATAAAATTTTATTTTATTAAATTGTGCCGCTTCACAAGAGACCCATTTAAAATAATATAGTATATTTTAAAGACGCCCAGAGTGGATGATACTCTCAGTATCGTCCTGGTGAAAGACCACCATTCAGAATTGAGAAACGTTGTTTGAAATGGCTTTTAGTCAGATGGTGACCAGATTCCAAAATAGCTTGGTGCTCTTCCATTTCCCCATCTTCCTCTTCCCCTTCTCATTTCCCTCCCCAATACCTTCAGCCTCACAACATTCCCCAATTGGGGATGCCATAGTCTCACTGGCTCCGGACGGTTGGGAGCAGTTGGGACTCTTGTGCGGTATTCATTTAAAAAAAAGTTCATTCTAGCAGGCTCCATTGAAATACCTGTAGAATAGTAACATTTTATTTTTTGGAGTGTAACATTTTATCATTATTTTTTGCAGTACCTCCCCCCGCCAGATCAGCTCAAGAAACTCTCGGAGCTGAGAGAATCCTACGACGAATTAACGGTAGCCGAACAGTTTGGGGTGACCATCTCCGACGTGAAGCGGCTACTTCCTCGGCTGAAAAGTATGTCCTTTAAACAGCACTATCGAGAGCTGATCAACGAGATTAAACCGGTAAATTTCTTCATTCTAGCTTTTTACTCAAAATACTTCTAATTATGTACAAACAGATACAGAAAAACATACTTACCTGCAGCTGGCAGGTCGCTTCAGATGAAAGATCGCCCAGATAAAAATTCTCTTTGAGCTTATATGTTAATTATTGTTAAATCAAAGATTTTCTCATATCTGCGTAAATAACATTGTGATACAGCACAAAACTAACAACAATAAGATTGTTAAAACATTTAAAATTATAATATTCCAATGTATCTTAATGACATTATGGATTTGAATCCTATGTAAATGGTCAAGTTTAGTTACGCTAAGAGCTGTTCTGTGCTGCAGTCGGGTGAAGAATGTCAAATTGTAAGTTTTTTTTACAAAAATATTATTTTTTAATTTAGGGACAACTTAACCTTTGGAACTCCGAACTCCCGCGTTTGAATACTTTGGTAGTGTGCCTAGGGTAAATTTGTGTCCGCCTGAATCTATTTTCGTAATAACTTACTTTTTTTGCAAAATGATGTTTTCGTATATTGTACCGTCTTACCAGATAATGTGTTTATATATTTGTTAAAATTATATATATCTGTCATAAGTAGTTTCTCCAGTATAGCTACTTATATTCAGAGAAATGATTTTTTGACTTTGCTGATCAGATACAAATTGTGCATATCTGATGGGTAATTTCGACACACTTTTTTTATTTTATTTCTTCTTCTATTTACATAATAACAAATTACAAAGCTAATAATAAGACTATTTAGGGTGTTTATCATAGTCCTCCTCACTAGGGGTTCCTGTGCTTGGGTGGACTAGATTTGATTTAAAAACTGATTGTTCTAAGCTCATGCAATGACGTTCTTTTCAAATAATTTTAATTTCTTTGAGCACTAAAAGTTAACGACAAATTATTGCAAATTATTTCTATGACACAAGGTTACTTCTAATTGATTTTCTTGTTTCATGGCGATTCTTATTACATTGTTTATTATATGATACATCAAAGTTTGTATTGACAGATCAGTGTTGCGATGCTTCTTTTGGCACAGTCTAGATGCGCCAATTGATTGGCACTCTGATGCTAAGAAGGTTAATATAAAGTGAGGAATATGGAATAAGATAATAAGTATTCTCTCATTCCAGGACATAGTGTCGGGAACGGCGGCCTGCGAGGAGATGAAGGCCAGCGGGAAGTTTGCCAAGATCCTGGAGCTGGTGCTGCTGCTGGGCAACTACATGAACACGGGCTCCAACAATGCCGGAGCCTTTGGCTTTGAAATCAGCTTTCTCACCAAGGTAATACCCGTACCAGTACCCTCTAATCATCGTGTTCATCATTCAGTACTTTCTTTTTTTTTTTCTTTTTTTCATCCATGTAGGAAAATTTGTCCGTGTAATTTGATAAAATTCAATTTGTCTGAAAACATCATATAATTTCGTAAATCTGATTCTGACGATTTTTTAATTGCTGATCGTCGTAATTCTTATTATTATTTCTGAATCTGGCAGGCCGTGCCGGCCATTGGCTTTGATTTTTCGATTTACCCCTAAATGGGTTATATTTATACAAATATCTTAATTTGGAGGGCCGGCCGCGACAGTGATCGCCTGCGAAATTTCAATTTACATGCAAATATGAAATTTACAAATTTACTTTGAATATCTGATTTTGAAGGCCTTGCCGCCACAGTGATCAGCCTTGAAATTTCGATTTAAATGGAGATGTGTCATATTTACGAATCTACCTTGAATATCTGAATTCGGAATTTGGTTTTCTAGGTCCCGTGGATTTCGAATCAACAGTTTCTACTGTATAAGGTTCCCAAAAAAGAAGTTTCCATATTTAAAAAGTTTTGTTTTTCTATCCCTTGAAGAATTAAATAAATAGAAGGTTTAATTTTTGCCATTGTTTCATCTCAGCCCAGTGTAAAAACCTTCTAAGAAAGTCACTGTAAATAAATTGCATTTTTTTAATAGATTTTCTAGCAGATTTAGAGTGCTTCATGCTTTAGATGATCAAATTTCATATTTGTTTAATTTTGAACAAAAAATATCATCCATTGATCGAAAAAAAATATTATTTTGACATTTGTGATTGAATGTTCGAGCTGACTGTGTTTCTCTATGTCTAAATATCTAACAGTTGTGTGCACATTGCTCTTAGATAATATATAAATCAAAACATCCGAAATTTGGCCAAAATCAGTACATTATTGTTTATTTAATAAATTGCTCCATTTTCACTTCTCATTATGCTGATTTAATATTTTCCAGCTCACATCCACCAAGGACATCGAGAACAAACACACGCTGCTGCACTACCTGGTGGACACCATCGAGCAGAAGTTCCCCGAAGTGCTCAACTTCCAGGATGAGATCACACATGTTGACAAGTGCGTACCTAACCTTACTTTTGATGTTGTGTTAGAAATGGAATCCGTACCCGTGAATACAACAATATCTCTGTTTTAAATTTTCCCCTTTTAATTCCAAACTTGTAATGATTTGGAGGCTTATTTTGGGAAAGGTATTTATCTTCCTCAAATATTCCTCCCTGTCGTCGGAACACAGAATTAAACTTGAGCATTGCTGTCGGCTCTTTATTAGAAGAGAGAAAAAAATTACAAGCAATGATTTATATAAACAAATTGTCCTTGTGTCGGTGACATCGAATATTAGAACTGATATCTATGGTAATATTCTATAATATATTTCTGTGCTTTCACAGAACTAGAACTTAGCTACTGAGTTTTTAACAATCCCAACATCATTGTTCTGAGATGTGACATTTAAACTGCTTCATTAGTTTGGACCCATCGATATATCAACTACAAGATTTTGACCCACCCATGAGTAATTTCATAACACAAGTATATGAAATTCCATTGCCTCACTTCAAAAGACTAGTACACTTCGCTCTAAAATAGCGCAAATTTTACCCCCAAACCGCACGATGTAATTTTGTCAGAAAGTTGCGTGTCACAAGTTTAAAGTTGAATCTTAAGAATCCAACT
This sequence comes from Halesus radiatus, assembly GCA_022606495.2. Taxonomy (NCBI): domain Eukaryota; kingdom Metazoa; phylum Arthropoda; class Insecta; order Trichoptera; family Limnephilidae; genus Halesus; species Halesus radiatus. The sequence continues at coordinate 26,471 of JAHDVE020004126.1, forward strand.
CCATGTACAACTCTGTCGCTGCGCTGTACGCAAGCTCAGTAGAGCGTAAAGTTTGTGCCAAAACCACTATTTTAACTTGAATAAATTCATACGTCACAAATCCATACATCCGTTTACAATAACGGCTTGGAAAAATTTCGCTTGTAACGATCTGTGACATATATTTTTAATTATTCATATAGCTGATTAAATTGTCAATAAGAATGTCCGCTGTAGCCTCTATATAGAATATATCAATTGTTTTAATTTTGTGTTCTGAAAAAATTATTTCGCTAAAATTAGCCATTCTATTGATACAAACTTCCTGGGAGACAAATTTGCTCCATGTAGACCATAGGTTCGCAACGTGGGCGATAACACCCCCATGTGGGCGTTTGAGTTTTTCGGGGGGGCAGTAGAAGACCCAGAGAAAATTAGGGGGCGTTGAGATGGCACAATTAGGGCGTGGGCAGGTAAAAAAAAATATAGTCTAAAAAAGACAAAAAAAAAAACATGCTAATCACCTACCAATAAACCAAAGTAAACTTTAATATTGGTTAATTTTTGCTATTGTATGTATTGTAATCATTTTTATCATGTGTGCGAAAATTCACATATTTCGGTTGTTCGGGAAGTGGATGAATATAGAACTTAAAGATTCCATTACATTCAGATCTACATTAAATTGGATGATATGAAATATTTTATTTTATTTGAATTAAAAAAAATTTAAAACTTCCGATTTCACATGAAATATCTCATATATAAATACAGGTGAAGTTAATAAAAACCTGTTAATAAGAAATAGCAAAAAAATATGTTTGTAGTAATTAAGCTATTATATTGTTCTCATTGAAACATTCTTTTTTAAACTCAGAAATAGGATAGAAATCATACCCTATCTTACGACTATGTAATATTTAAACACTTAAATATAATCGTGGTAATAACTGTCTCAGATTCGCGACAGATGATAAGTAAAAAAAATAGGGGGGGGGCTCTAGAATTTTTTTTTTCTCAAAGTGGGCAGTGAGCAAAATAAGGTTGAAAACCTATGATGTAGATCAACAACATTTTTAAATTAATTAATTGTGCTGTTTCACAATTTATTAATTTAAAAATAATATACAGTATATTTGCGCACGTTCCAGAGTGGAAGATACTCTCAGTATCGCCCTGGTGAAAGACCACCATTCAGAATTGAAACGTTGCTTGAAATGGCTTTTAGCCATGTTTGGTGACCAGATCTGAATAGCCAGGTATTTCCCCACCTTCCCCTTCCTCATTTCCCCTTCTCCTTCCCCTCCCCAATACCTTCAGCCTCACAACATTTCCCAATTGGGGATGCCATAGTCTCACTGATTCCAGACAGTTGGGATCAGTTGAGACTCTTGTGCAGTATTCATGTAAAAAAAAAAAAAACAAACAAAAGCAAACAGCAATGCTTCTTGCAATCTTTTGACTGCGAGATAATGCACTTTCTTTTAATAAATATTTTCGGGAACCAATTTATCTTGAATCAGGTGTCATTTCTACGATCTGCATGCCCTATCTAGATATTGTTGGTCGATGTTTTGACCTGATGACTTTCTGTGGCCGAACGGTTAATATCCTTGCCTACGAATCCAGAGGTCGTGGGCTCGGGCCCCGCATCCGCTAATAAATTTGATAGATTCAAATGGCCATTCCATGAATTATATTGTAATTCCATATGGTTTATCGATTTCCATAGAAATTTCTAAAGAATTTCAATACTATTACAACTGTAAAATAAAATAATCTGTAAATGTAAATTTACCTCATTTAATGATTCTATTAAATTGCAGGGCATCCCGAGTATCACTGGACAACCTACAAAAGTCCCTGAAAAAGATGGACTCCGATATCAAGGGTCTGGAGGCGGACCTGCAGAACTCCAAGCAGCCCCAGGACTCGGAGGACTGCTTCTACACCGTCATGGCTGTATCCTTTTCAATGAGCAAAAAAAGTCTGATTAAATTAACCCTATTATATTTGGCAAAAAATAATGTGAATTAAAGTAGGCCAACAGGGTGAAGTAGAGAGTAGTGAATGCCATTTGTTTCTGATGACACGTCCGAGATGATTTTCCGCTAGAGGCGCCAGTGTATTATAAGTTGTTATGTGTTTTTGTATGTGGCCAGCATTGGCTACATTATTATAAATAAACAAGGACAAATATTGTTCTTCTAGACACTTCCCAGCAAAGTGCAAAAAATTGTGTCTAAATGAATGTGTATGGGGCATTTCAGAGAGTTTTAAACGGTTCCCATTTTTATAAGTTAAAGTATCAGAGAGATAAGTAGTCCCATAGCATCCAAAAATAACACATTTAACCTTCGAATAATATATTTCGAAATAAAATATTTTACCTGTTATGTTTCTTCTACAGTCTTTTTGCTTTTCAAATATGTGATCCGTTAAAAGTACTAAAGATAATCAAAATATTAAAACCTTAACCGCGCGTAATTCAGCCGTTTGCTGAGGAGGCCCGCGCGCAATGCGATGTGCTGCGTTCCATGCTCAAGAAGATGGAGGAATTGTACGCAGATTTGGCAGAGTTCTACGCGTTTGACCAGGCTAAATACACCCTGGAGGACTTCTTTGGGGACATCAAGATCTTCAAGGACTCTTTCCTCGTAAGTCTTTTTCTTATGCTTTTTCTATCTAGTTCATTAGGTCACTCGGAGTCTCCTTTTTCTGTTCGTCTGTTCCACAGGTTAATGTTTAGAACGAACTCGAGGTGAACCTTCACAAAACTGAGCTATAGAAATTAACTCTTATTATTTTCAAGCTGAACGCTGACCCTGAAGGAATAACCATAAGTTACTTACCGGGGTGGGAAAGTGGCGGGTAACCTCAATTGACCCTTTCAATGTAATCTATCCCAACACACGGCATGTTTTGACACAATGTATGTATTTTAGTAAAATTTCATGGATCTCATATACGACATCTGCTTATAGGGATCGCCGCCGATAGATCACATTTATGACAGTCACGCAGAAAAGGTTAAATAATCAATTCTTTCTAATGTGTTTATATTTGTATGTGTAGAATGCCCTCACGGAGAACACGGTACAGAGGGAGACAGAAGAGCGAGCGAATCGCGCCAAAATGGCGCGTCAGACCGCGGAGCGTGAACGCGGCGAGCGGGCACACCGCCACAAGGCCCTCGTCAACATGGACACGCAGCAGGAGGGCGTCATGGACAGGTACGCATTCCTAGAAATATTTTCTTTCCACATATTTTTTTTTCTCTATACCTCCTAAGTTTGTTGTGGCCGTAGGATGCAAAGAAAAAATATGAAATGTGGTTGGACGGAGAAGCACAGGTGAGATGAGCCGATGTCTAAGAGAACTGCAGGCTTCGGATGAGTGAGAGCATCCAAGAATCGGAAATTGAAATTCCCTATGTCGAAGGCTGGACGCCAGAAGGTTCATGAGAAAGTTAGCTCTTTCCGGCAGGTTCCCATTCGGAGTATGAGAAAATAAAGGTTTAATTCAAGTATTAATTTAATTGGCAGTTTGCAAAAAGAGTGACGCATCTCAAAAATCTTTATTTTCAAGATATCTGAAAAAAATTAACTCTAAAAGCAAGAATCTTTTATCTGGCAAATTAACACTTCAGCACCATGCCTACTCGCCGCTAGAGGGCAGTAGTATCCCTATTCTTATTTGAAGAATATCTCCAACGGTTTTCGGTAATAATAACACATCAGTAGTTTATGCGGAACCGCGGAGATCGGCGCATGTCGATTTTCATTGAGAATGTCACATTTCGCGGTGGACCAATGTTTTCGTAAACGTTTTTACTAGAAAAATGTAACATTTTGACTTGTGTCAGTATTAATTATCCAAAATGGTTTACAAAGAACAATGTCATAAGTCAAAACACAGTTTTTTTTTTCTTTTACAAGAGAATTACAAATGAAGGTAATATTTTAGAATTCCAAGCTACATTCCCTCAAGTTTACATTTTTATTCTACAATAACCTTTGGACATGGTTCTACCATTCACAGTCAAAACGTTACTTGAAATAATGTTCCATGTCCATGATTTTGCAATATGGATTTTTTAAATGTAACAATTGCTTGTGTAAGAATTCTAATTAACATGATGGTTTTCCTTACAGTTTGATGGAGGCCCTGACCAGCGGATCCGCCTTCAGTAGGGAGAGGCAGAGAAAGAAGGGGCCCCGGGTGGCCGGAGGTACGTTTGTTTTCATATATTTACTCTTGAATTTAAATGCACAACTACGCTCTTCCCAATATAACTCTCAATCAACTATCGATCAAATTAGGATATCGTTTCATGTGGTTTAGAGCTCCGCTTAACAAAGGACTAGGTATAAAAAGCATCAACAGAGTGAAAATGTGGTAGCGAAATGTCAAAAGTCATTCGGATCGCGAACTATTTTTGCGCAAATTATTTAACAATTATATATTGAATGATTTGTTTAACTATTTTGAAATGTCAAAACATGTTTTTTTTGTATGTTTTAAATAAATCGATGTATTAAAAGCTACGTTTTGACTTGTTTTTCACGGAGGAGAAACATCAAATATACGAAAATAATGCATGAAAATAATTTCGCAGCATTAGCAAAAGTTAAACCAACACTTTATTTTTCAACATCATTAGAAGCACATAAAGCAACATTGAAGAAAAGTGCAGAAAAGGATAAAAAATATATATATATAAGTTATTCAATATCCGTAAACCATTTATTTTACAAACCTTGAAATATGTCTTTAAAACTCAAAAAAAAAAATATGAAAATCGTATTAGTAAAGGGGTTAATAGCGTGTTTTATTCTACTCAACCGTACACTAAATTAATGCAAACACACATCTGTTTTATTGGTACTCGTACATTCAACCTTTTACCAAAAGAAATTCAAACGACAAATAAATTATCTTTCTACATAAAATAATGTTGAAAGATTACTTCTATAAAATCTTTTTTATTTCTTTCTGCTTACTTTAACTATAACTTCAACATTTACTAATTATGATGAAAAGAGTGGAAGATACTCTCAGTATCGCCCTGGTGAAAGACCACCATTCAGAATTGAAACGTTGCTTGAAATGACTTAGCCATGTTTGGTGACCAGATCTGAATAGCCAGGTATTTCCCCACCTTCTTCTTCCCCTCCCCAATACCATCAGCCTCACAACATTCCTCAATTGGGGATGCCATAGTCTCACTGCCTCCAGACGGTTGGGAGCAGTTGGGACGGTGGAGTTGTGGAGTATACTTGTAAAAAAAAAATTATAAACAAAAAATTCTGCTTACTTATACTATAACTCCATTAAATATTCTTCTTTCTTGCTGTTAGAATACTTAAAATAATTAATATTGTAGTACTCTTATTTACTTAAATTACTCATATTACCCACACACAGGTAGCGCCCATGTGGGTTCCCATTTCTTACTATTATAATTTAAACAATCATGCATGTAAAAAAAATTGTATGTAATTTATTTTATATTTTATATTAAAAACTTTGTAAAAAAAAAAATGTTGGTCAGAGATTTCAAACGTGATCGATATCGCCCCCAATGAGAGTTGGAGAGATCCAAGGGGGCGGTGGTGGCCTCAGGGGCAAATAGGGGGCGGCAAAGGGTTGAAATGGTGGGTGACGGCAACAAAAATATTTTTAATAAATTTTCCTTACGAATTCAATTTGCCGTAGGAAACATCATTGAGAGAATCGTGCAACAAACTGTTATTCTATTGATTTTTAGATTGGTTTATAGTTATAATTTATTTTACTTATGTTTATAGTATATAGGTTGGTCATTTTCTTTCCGGTGTTATGACAACTAACCAGGTTTCTGGGGACCTGTCGTCAGGTGAACAATAATGTACTACATAATATAATTATGTAAAATATCCATATAAATATTTGTCAAGGGCAAAAGGCTTTCATGATAGATGAAGCGCGGAATGTGTACCAATATAGGGTTGTGGAACGTTCCATCCTTTGTGCCTACCCCTGCGGTAGAGTGGCACGATGGTAAGTAGGTTAATACATACCGACTGAAATAGAAGTACCAAAAAATATTATATTTTTCTTTTTTTTTATCGTTTCTATTTCAGAAGACTCGGATTCAGATGAATGAATCATTTTTATAAACGATTTGGGCTTCTTGCGTCTGATGATATTTAGTGAAGCCGTCCAATGGTGAGCTATTTCACACGGGCATGCTTGTAAAAAGTGTTTAACCAAATTGTCAGATTGACGGAATGATTTCAATCGATGCACTGTTTTAACCGAAGTTCGTTTGTTTTATTTTTCCCTTTGGTATCGTTCATTATTTCAATACCGGAAACATAAAGGTCGCAAGTGCCGGAAAAAAAGGAATACATTTTCATTTATGAAATTGAAAGTATTATATCATACTATATATTATGTACAATCCATTTTTTTCTGGCACTTGCACCCTTTTATGTTTCCAGTATTCATTTTTTACGATACTGCCACTGAGAGCTGTTGTAATCTCTCTCTAGAGATGGGGTAGGTTAGGCTAGGTTTAAGGAGAGGTTACAATAAAGCTATCAGCGAGATGTATATATTTTAACATATGAGATGGTAATTAAGACTCGCCTAGCTTAATTTGCTAAGAACATATTTATGTGTTTGTGAATTGACTTAGATTATTCCTCTTCATCTGAAGGCATTGCTCTGATAACATTTAGCGACTTCCCCACCTTCCTCTCCCACATCCCCTTCAGCCTCACTACATACCCCAATTGAGAATGTCATAGTCCCACTGGCTCAGAGCACTTTAGAGTCTTGTGTAGTATTCACATTAAATGAGCAAAATTTTTCTTCATACATATCATTTCTGTATTATGTAATATGATTAATCATACTTTATATTTTTTGTTAACAATTGGAGTCAGTTATAAACTAAAAAGGAAAAAGTTCACCTTACAAATAAGTTGGAATAATTAATTTGACTGTGTAACAAAGCGATTTTCTAAAAAATTGGAAAACACCTATACACCTTTGGAAAAAAGTTCATCTTGTCATAAACAATTGGAAAAAAGTTCACATTGCCATAAACAACTGAAAAAAAGTTCATCTTGTCATAAACAAGTGGAAAAAAGTTCACATTGCCATAAACAACCGAAAAAAAGTTCATCTTGTGTTTGACAAAAAATGGAAACCCCTAAAAAAAATTTTTAAAAAAAGTTCATTTTAACATAAACAAGTTGCAAAAAGATTGCCATAAACAAGTTCATCTTGTCATAAACAAATGGACCCCTTTGTGTAAACGAAGTTTATTGTGTCATAACTAACTGCTTTCTAAGTCTCAACTCCCCCCAAATTAACAATTTATTAGCAAAATATATTTATAAAAATGGCATTAAAATTTAAGTCACTGGGGATTAAATACTCATAAATTTACACTGTAACTTATTTGCTTCAATTTTCCTGTTTAAAAGTAACTGATTTTAAAAACAAATCTGTATTAAAATCTAACTGATTAAACATGGCCAAGATCGCTGAGTGAAAGCCATAAAATAACAAACAAAAAAAATCTTACCGTTCTATATATATACAAGCCGCTCATCTCAACACAGGCCTGTCCTAGGGAGATGAGTGTCTAATGTTTTTGTTGCCATATTTAAATTTGATGAAATTAAATAAAAATAAAAAATAAAATACTAGGTTAATTTGTCATTAAAAAAATAATAAAGACGTTAACTTGTTCACGAGCAAATGTTTTCACAATGGAATTTCGCTACAAATTATTAGAAATAGTATCCATAACAAGTAGTGTTCTGTTTCTGTCCCCTGCATTCACTAGAGGATTTGGAAGGATCTATTTTACACATTTTATTGGAGCTTCCTTCACACGGTATGGTCCATTTCATTTCATCATTGTCCAATCAATACATACATTCTTTATTTCATGCTCATCCAAAAATTGTACATTAACCCTTGTGCTTTTTCCTATCACTGATTTTATTGTTTGGTATTGAATTGTAACAAAACTAATTATGAATGTTTTCATTTTGCAGCGGAGAGAAGAGCGCAACTGAGTCGCAGCAGATCCCGGTCCGGGATGGTGGGCGGGCTGTCCACGAGAGAGCTATCCAAGTGAGCATTATCATTATATCCCAACGGGGTCTGGACCTCCTAGATCAAAGATTCCCAACCTTTTTGTCCCCATTGACTTAAATATATTATTCTTCAACATTGTAACATGAATAAATATAAAGAAAAGAAAATAAATAAAAAAAACAATATCGGATCCCAGACCAAGCGAGACTGCTGAAACTGGATCTGTCACTGTATTTGCGGTATTTGTCACAGGAATAAGGATTACAACCGAGCAAACAAAAATAGAAGCCATAGAGAAGATTCCCTATAGAAGATGAAAACTTCACTTTTAAAAATCTTTATGGTTATGAAAAAAAAATCACAAAGTTTGTGTTAATTTGAATTAACACTGGTAGTCAAAGAATTAATCATGTTTAGTGGCCAGATCTGGTACTTCCCAACCTTCCTCTTTCCCATCACCTTCCCCTCGGCCTCACAACATGGGATGTCATATTCCCAGAGGTGTGCCATTTGTATAGGCACATAAGCACTGCCTACTCTACTTTACTCGCATCAATCTCCCCAACAAGCCTTCCATTGATATGCTCAGTGTAACCCTAAGTAACCAGCTCAGGTATGGGGGCTCCATCGAAGCCAGAGTAAAGTTAGCCTCTCAGAAGCTGGGCGTACTGTATAAACCGCCAAAACATGTCAAAGGTGGGAACTAATTTTGCAATAGGACGTTCACGCCATATTCAAATGTTGCTTCTATTCTATATATTCAAAAGTACATGTGCAATGTGTGCGCAATGCGCGTCAAGGGACGACTCGTTTGTGTTAGTGTCTAAAAAGCAGTGCTTTTCGCCAATTAGTGCCATCTGTTGGTACATTTATTAATTAGAACAACTTTACTAAGGAAATATCGATAATATCATGTTGGCTTTCTTTCAAAATAATTCATCGATTATTTCGCTGTTTTTCCTACTGCCTATCCTGATTACAAACTCTTGTATATTCCCACTGGCTCGAGACAGCTGGAAGCAGTTGGGACTAATCACATTGCACACAGTTGACATTTGTCACATGAGAACGGGTTGCTTCTACGACTCGTTCTTGTGTTCAACAGCTCGGCTGTGGAATGATCTGCCGGCGACCTCTGTGTTTCCTCCATCCAAAGCGCCCTTGAGGTGATTTTCTCACGAAAACGGCGCTATAGAATTAATCAATTTATTATTATTATAACATGGGTCTCTTCAATACCCAAGTTCACTCCTTCCTATCCTCTAAAAGACCCCTCACACAACATCCCCAAAGATGATATAGGCCTTGACGGAAATTATTTCCCCCAGGGTCTCCTGTGCTGTAAAAAAAATTAAAATAACATTAAAAGAAATAGATAATAATTTTTTTTCTCTCTTTCAGTGAATTGCTCAGCTCTGCGTAACCCGAGGCCCCGTGAAGAATAACACCACCCACACAGCACCTAGAATCACAACATTCTTCCAAAATTTAGAAACTGCTGGAAAAAATCAATTACCACCCATCATCGCAATGAGTGTAGGCAACTTCCCAAGTACCAATCAATACCAATTTAAATAACCCACATGTGATAGCCGTTCTGCCTTCCAAATCATCACCAATCAAACTGCCAGTGATACTTGAAAAGTAATTGTGACATTTTTTTATGCTGAGTTTTTTCTTCATTAAACAACCAATCGCCGCCAATGGCACGATACGCGCAAATAATCTGCAACGCCACACTCTTATGTTTATGCATTAGTTTTAAACCGGTTAGTAACTGAGTAGACAAATGAGTCGGGTTCCTGCCCAGGCGTTGTGGGTTCAATCCCCTGCTAGCAAAGTCCTCCATCACCACACAAGCAAAATTTTTCCATTTTAATGATGGAATTAGGGGATATTCATATATTGTCAGGTTATTCTTAACCCGGGATTGCTTCTTTCTTTTCGAAGACCAAAAAAATCATGACTTCCAAGAGTACCATATATGGCTTATAAACCACATATGGCCTAAAATCCATATATGGCCTATAACCACATATGGCCTATAAACCACATGTGGCTTAAACCACGTATGGTCTATAAACCACATATGGCCTATAACCACATTTGGTCTATAAACCACATATGGCTTATAAACCATACATGACCTATAAACAACATAAGGCCTATAAACCACACGTGTCTTAAACCATGTATGGTCTATAAACCACATATGGTCTATAAATCACATATGGCCTATTACCACATTTGGCCTATAAACCACACATGGCTTATAAACCATACATGACCTATAAATAACATAAGACCTATAAACCACATGTGGCTTAAACTATGTATGGTCTATAAACCACATATGGTCTATAAATCACATATGGCTTATAAACCATACATGGCCTATAAACAACATAAGGCCTATAAATCACCTGCATATATATATGGCCTGCATGTCACATAATACCAATACATCTGTTATAATATGTACAATTGGGAACGAGGTGGAAAGTAGTAAGATATGTTTAACTCATAATCAATATGTCATTATTTATTTTTAGTAGTAGATTGAAATATACATAATTATCTCGATTACTGTAGTCCAATTGTATGGGGATTACCTTAATTATTTTTGATAATCTGTTAATTCCTGCGCTTCAATGTACAGTCTGACATTTAATAGTAGAAAACAAATTTAAGCCCTGCAATTGTTTAAATGGTTTTAAATGGCAACATTGGTGTTACTTACTTACCTTCATTTTCTATGAGCCATCCCAAAATTAAAGTTTTAAAAAGCACATTGGTTCGAGTGCATAGTTTTGACTTTAACCAAACGGTGTTCAGAAATATATTTTTTTAATTAATTTCAAAGATAAAGTGAGTAGCTTGATGTTGCCATTAATGAAATAATATTATGCCAAGCTGTACATAATACTATTTCATACGGGGGTGTCAAAACATGCCCCAACCGAGGTCATTCCCTCCATAACTGAAGTGTTTTCTGTACAATTTGTATATTATTGGTAAGTTTTTTTTTTTATATTATGAATTTACAATGTATTTTAAATTTATAAATTTGATTACAGTAGAGATTCGATTAGTAATTCCAAATTTTTAACAAAAAAATTCCCAGATTTAATTAAGTAATTCAAATTTATTTTGGTCCGCGCGCAAAATAAATTTAAAAAAATATTTTTGTACAACAAATATGTTCTAGAATTTCGTAAATCTGATAAAACGCGGTAAAAATTCAATTTGCACGGTTATATATCGTCCTAATTCGAATTGTTATTTCATAATTCTGAATTAAGAATCGCTGCGCCAGTAATCGTCCTCGATTTTTCGATTAACACGTCATATTTTTATGAATTTACTTTAAATATCTAAATTTAAAGTAAAGACCACGACGGTTTTCGGTTGCGAAATTTTGATTTACACTGAAATGCGTTTTATTTTTTTACTTTGATATCTGAATTTGAAGGCCAGACCGCAACGGTTATCAGCCGCGAAAATTCGATTGTCGCGGAAATAATGTCGTATTTTTAGGAATTTACTTTGAGTGTCTGAATTTTGGATTGCCGACTGCGTCGGTTATCAACTGTGAAAATTTGATTTTTCCGAGAAATTAAGTATTTTAATGAATTTACTTCGAATATCTACCCGTGTATGTGAAGGGACGGCGGCGGAACTCGACTTTTCGGTGAATTTTTTTTACTTAAAACTTCTAATTTCGTGGGAATTTGTTAATTCTAAATGAGGTTTTCGATGTCTTGTGGATTTCGAATTAACGGGGTTATACTGTTTTATGACATTTTAGTTTGTTTGTTTAAAATTTAAATCATCATATTTGAGTATATTTGTTAAAAACAAATTATTGTAAAAAATTATTTTTATATTATAATTAAAATTATTTATTTTAAGGTATATTAGATTCAAATGCTCAATCAATTAAATTATTTATTCTTATCGGATCGGATCTGTGTTTCTTTCCATACAATTATTGTTGTTTTTGTATGGAAATCTATTTGAACACTCGTGTCGTTCAAGTATTACCCTATTATGCATTTCCGCTTTGGATAGAAAGACAAACAAAACACAGCAGTCAAGATTTTTTTCGTTTGATTTAGATAGAGAGAATAAAATCTGCCTCATAGATTGAATTATGAATTATTTTAGTAATGTTATGTGTTAAGTAAATTTATTTTTATATTCTTTTGGAATGAAAGTCAATTGGTACCAGCAATGTATTTAAAATTCGTCAATTGTGGATTTCAAATTCGTCAATTGTGGATTTCAAATTTGTCAATTGTGGATTTCAAATTCGTCAATTGTGGATTTCAAATTCGTCAATTGTGGATTTCAAATTCGTCAATTGTGGATTTCAAATTTGGCAATTGTGGATTTCAAATTCGTCAATTGTGGATTTCAAATTCGTCAATTGTGGATTTCAAATTCGTCAATTGTGGATTTCAAGTTTGTCAATTGTGGATTTCAAATTCGTCAATTGTGGATTTCAAATTCGTCAATTGTGGATTTCAAAGTCGTCAAGTGTGGATTTCAAATTCGTCAATTGTGGATTTCAAATTCGTCAATTGTGGATTTCAAAGTCGTCAATATAGACTGTCTGAGAACGATAAATGTGTATATTTTGTGGTACCTACAGTGGGATAATTTATATTTTAAGAATTTAACATAATTTCGAGTGTGAGTGTGGAACTAACTGCCATCTGTCGACGGCTGTGGAAAGCATATTAAAAATATTTCAATTCTCTCATTTTTTACAGTTTAATCAATACCGCCTAGGTACAAAAGGCCCAAACACTAACGGCCAAGATGGCTGCCGATTTTGTTAAAAAATATTGTTTTATAATATTTATGATGTTTGTTTATTCACTCATCGCTAATAACATACAATTTTATTTATTTTTTAAATGCAATAGAAATAATTTGTGAATCTCTATTACTTTTGATAAATTTCCATCACACAAAATGTATTAACCGTTTTTTTATTTTTTTCTGAAAGCTATTAAAATAATGGTGTTATTATTATTTTATGAAAATGATACAAATTTTTTTAACTTGATTACATAAGAACTTGAGCAAAACAGAAAATGTCCGTTGCTTCTAGCGAAGATGTCTACACATCTTACCGCTAGAAGCGCTGCTCATAGACTGGCCTTTTATCCAGGTGGCATCGGTTCAACTCGCACCGGTTAGAAGTCGAGTGGATAAACGCATTGTGATCCCACCCGATTGGGAAATTAAATGTTCTCAGGTGTAATTTACTTCTTATTTTAATACTTGCATTTATTCCTTTAACATGTAACAATTTGTCTAACATTGCAGGTTAAATTCCTATAACTACTTTTTGGTACAACGTACCTGCGTGTTGCGAATGTTGTTTGATAAAATTAATTGTTACGATTGTTGGTTTCGCACAGCAGTTGAAAGACCCGTACATAAATAAATAATCAAATTGTGTTAATATTTATAATTTGTTCTACTTATAATTAATAATTTGTAAATAACCCAGTATGGAATATTTTATTTTTTAGTTATTTTTAAGTGTAATCTAAATTAGTATTATTGTAAAATTGAATAGTATTGTGGCCTTAATTAGATTATCACTTTTAAATCTGCGTTTTATTACCAAATTTTGAGCAATAGATCCCTGGCTCTGACCAGCGGCTCTCTCACGAGGTGAATTAAAAAAAGGTGAAACTAGCTTAGATTTACAGACTTGAAGGTGGTGACATTTTTTACACTCCCATCTAGTGGAGCAGGGTATATCTAACGATTAAAAAACAATTTATTTGTAATTTTTCAAATCTTTTATATTTATTAATTGATAAACTCAAGTTTTTATGACAAGATTTTTGTGCATAGCGCAAAGGGTAACAATTATTTTTACAAACAATAATTATTAGCCTGTAGGCGGGTTTGCGATAAGCCGACGTAGCTCAACGGTAGAGCATCTGACCGGCAATCAGAAGGGTGCAGGTTCGAGTCCTGTCGGCGACATTTATCTTTTCTTGGAAGGTTTTTTCAATGTGGATGAGTGTTTCAGGCTAATAATTATTGTTTGTAAAAATAATTGTTATCTTTTATATTTAGATTGTCGTAAATTTTGCCGGCGACTTTCTAATTTATTGAATTGAGGCAGTCAGTGGATAAGAGACGTACGCATGAAAATGTTGAACTGATTGATAAATGTGTTGAAAAATGTCGACTAGTTCTTGAACTAGAATTAGAAAAATTTTTTGCATAAAATAATTTTATATTAACCCCTCGGGGTCTTGAAATTTGTTCACATGTCAGTCACATTGATAATTTCATCGCGAAACATTTTCGCGTATCACTCAACCTCGAATAAATTCGCTGTTTTTAAACATATCCCAAAATGAAACACTGTTTTCGAAAGCAGATAAAAGACTCTTTTAGGAGTTTATATTACAAATTGACAAATTCCTTTAAAAATATTAAAATTTTGATTAAAAAACACATTTTTATTTTTTTAAGTTGCTTACCCTTCTTTTTTTCATGTAAATCCTAATGTAATTACATAAATATATTATAAAGGTTATTGTCACCTCACTTTTTTTACGTTTCATATAAAAAAGTAATTTTAAATAAATCGACAAATTCAATTACACTTTAACAATGTTGGCATTTTTTCATCTCGGCAGGAACAATTTTTGAAAGCGGTATTTTAAAACTCAGTTAAAGTAGCAACTGGTAAAAACACATTAAATTAGGGTCTTATTCAAATTAAAACACTGCATTTGTGGGACAATTTAACAAAAAAAATGACATAATTTTAGATTTTTTTTAAGTTTGTCATTTCCCATACAATTTATGCGTTGACAAATGACATGCTACACAAAACGTTTACAAATCATTTATTTTGTACAGAATCGTTGCATGTTTTTACTAAATATTACATTAAAATATGTGCTTTTATGAATTTTCACTATAGAACGTTCCAATTACACAAATACATAGTTGAAAACGTCATTTGAAATGCACAATACCGTTCCAAAAGCGTAAAGATTTTATGAATCATGAAAGTTTCACAATAATAAATTACACAAATGAAGAAAAAATATTACGAATAAGTAGTTAACATATTGTTTTTTAATAATGACATAGTTAACTAGACATTTTGAGTAAATTGAAGCACAAAATTCAATAGCTGTCAGACCTCTCGGTGTACCGCGCACGAAAAAACAAAACACGATTGCGATCGACTGCTTTTGGGTATTTATTATAATTGTTCGAAAGAATGTGTGGTTAATTTTTAAATGCAAAGAGAAAGCACGGTTTTCTCTCTTTCTAATTCAGTTTAAATCATATGTGTATCTAACGTAATACAAAAGGAGTTAAAAACGATTTTTACGAGTCCGTCGTAGTAGGTGGCGTAAATGCCACTATAAGACTCCACTGGTTTTGATGTTTGGTGGCGTTTTCACCACTCAAATACCCAAGGGGTTAATTAATGTGTTTTTGTTAGTTATGTCACTTTTACACGACTGCCTCATTTTGTAGTATCGGTTATCGCAACCAGAGTTGACCCGGTCGCAGTACTCACAGATGCATTACTTGCATACAGCATCTTAAAAAATTTGCTATTCGACTTATATAATTAAAAGTACAAAAAAATCAGTAATAAAATTCAATCATTTGTTGTCCCTTTCTCGCTAAAACAGTAAGCAGGCTTAAACAAGACAAGGCTGTTTCTCAGTAACGTTTCGCTGCCGGAATTGTGTGTACACCAATACACACAATCCTAAGTGTGTGTTGTTTGGGTCAACTATAATTGAGCAAACTGTAATTTTGATATAAAAAGTTGTAATTTATTTTGTAAATTTGTTTTTAAGGCATTTCCACGCACACTGTATATATTGAAATTATTTCATTTCCAACTTTAGTTGTATGTAATACTATTAATTCTATGATAATTGTTGATTTTTGTTGAGATTTGTTCAAATTGTTAGTTTTTGCGAGATACAATGTATAAACGGGAAATTTTCTGTCGGTCTAATGTAGATTATAAAATTGTAGAGGATACACTCGCTTCTGTTACTTTCCAGTGCCACCGAGGATCACATAAAGGTCCTTGGACAATTTAACAAGAAGGTTGTGATCATTTGATAAAATATTAATCTACTTCCATGATCTTTCCTTACCTTGAAATGCTGTATTTGTCTCTCACAAATCATGATTTGAGATTGCTGATTTTAAGTTCATAGGTTAACATCAGGGCCGGTCCTGTGCATGTGCAATTGGAGCGGTCCGACCCGGGCGCTATTTGGCTCAGGGCCGGCCCTGGTTAACATGATCGTCACGGCGCTAAATCCCAGGGTGGGTTTTGGCTTTCTCCGCAATCTTCTCTTCTCCAGTCCTCGGGCCTTCCTAATCTCTTCTAATCTTTTTCAACAAATTCTGTCCACCTCTTCCTCCATCTGTGTCTGGGTCGCTTATCATCTGGAATTCTTTCCACATGGCCAGCTCGTTGCAGTCTTTTGGGACATACAGACTTACAATGGTTTTATACTCAATAAGGAACTCCAGTCCATATTTTTTTTCTCTAAAGTTAGTTTTCGTAGTTAAAATAATTTAAACAATTACTAAACATAAATAGTAAAATTATGTACCTTTTTAGAAACTTTAACTCGAAGAATAATAATAATAGTATTTAACATTATCTTGCCCGTGAATATTCTTATTTCTTTCATTAATAATAGTTTGTTTATATTGAACAAATTGAAATTTTGTCAAAACTAAATAAAATGCATGTTTAAAATGCAAAAGAAAATCGATTAATAATAATTTTCATACAAAACCAAAACCAGAATACGAGGGTGGTGTCGGATGTTCCGAATTCAACGATACCTATAAATTCTATGTATAATAAAACTTGTGTCTTCTGAATTGGCGTTTGCTGATAAATTTGAATTTTTTCTTTTTATAACGGTCTCCGTGATTGAGTCGTTACGATCCTTGGCTACGAATCCGAAAGTCGCGCATTCAAATCCCGGCGTTCGCACAAGTATATTTTATTTGATTAAATTGTGTTATTTCACAATTATTTCATTTAAAATAATGTGTGGTATATTTGCGGCTCAGAATCGAATCGTTGCTTGAAATACTTTCGCTGTGTTTGGTGACCAGATCTGAATAGCCAGGTACTTCCCCACCTTCCTTCCCTCAATATCTTCAGCCTCACAACATACCTCAATCGGGGATGCCATAGTCTCACTGGCTCCAGACGGTTGGGAGCAGCTGGGACCCTTGTTTGGGGTATCATATAAACCATAGTATTTTTCGCTGGAGTTCCTTATTAGATGAGTTAATTGTTTCTTTTTAATTCTGGAAGTTCCATTTTCTATCTTAATAAATACAGTGAAACTTTCTTATAAGGTGAAAGAAGGGACCGGAACAGAAAACTTCTTAAGCATGAAAACTTATTATGAGGGAACCATGTAAATGGGTTTCACTGTATTTTGCATTCAAAGCCTGCTAATTTGGTTTCTTAATTTTGAGGTCTTGTTTTCGTTTAGTTTGTGACCAATTTGCCTCTATTTTGAGATCATGAATTGTGTAGGCTAAGAACCGAGTGTTTTTTTTTCATATTAAATCCATTGTCAGCCTCTTAGGCTATCCTCAATTCTCGCTGTAAGACACAGTGTACAGAAAACTGAAACTATTTTGTCTACACGTGTATTTTCTTCACTTCTCTTAATATCCATGAACTTTGTCAGTTACTGTCGCATTATTATAGTAATAGTTTTCTATGTTTATTATATTTAATTAATAAAATTCTGTCCATTTTTCTAGGGTTAGTCTTTGTATATAAACTTTGTTCTGTAAATTGAGAGCTTCGAGTTATATTTTTTATTTTATTTAGATAAATATAAATAATATTATGTAATAAAAGTGAGAATAAACAATATAATATATTGTACAATTTTTATTATTGTTTTCTTTTATCTCTATTGTGGAATATTTCTTCCTGCTCTCTTCATATCGGAGGCTGGACAGCAGTATCATAACACCCCAATAAAACACATGAATAATAAATATGAGAAATTTGTTTATTATATTCTCCACGGGAAAAAATGGGGATGTCAAAGTTCCACTAGCTCTATGCAGTTAGAGCTCTTGTCCTGTATCACGTAAAAAAAATGTATATAACACGTCACACAATAATCATTCTGCGTAGTTAAAAGTTAACAATTAACATTAAAATGGGGGAAATAAGTACACTTTTATTACCGGGAGCACAGAATGTGTGAAAAGTTTTCTATAAAATGATGTTGTTACTTGAAAACGGAGCCAAAGGAAATAATTTTACTGTATTACAAAAAAATCTACAAAGAGCAAAGCTTAATGAAGAGGTGTTCAAAATCGAAATCACTTCACAGTTATCCAGTATTTTGTACCCAGGGCTGGCCTTAAGCCAAACGGCGCTTGCAAAATTTTATCCCCACTGGAAGAATGAGATAGTTTTATCAATATTCATATACCATCATCTCACTCTTTCATCAAATATTCTCACTGTTCCTACGCCTATATCCATCCCATTCTCATGAATAATTCATATAACGCGGTCTCACTCTTTCGTTCGAACTAAAGATATTTATATACTTGTAAACGTAAGATCGATAAGAGGAACGATCGACGTGAGTTTTATTTTTGCCCTACTTAGCACCTACTGCGCTTCACTCAGGAAGCACGAAGAAGCATGCAGAATAGTAAAGTCTGCTACAGTAAGGCAACAATTTGGCAGTGCAGTCCATGGTGAGACTTTTCTGCGCAGGGCGCATGGTCTGGAGCGGCACGTGGAACTCGTTCCAAAACGTACATGTAAAACCTGATATTGAGTTTAACGGGCTTTTAATTCACTTATAGGCGTTGTATACATTAACAGGTGCCTAGGCAAGTGATCACTGTAAATAATATTTTTTCGATGATTTGTATAATGCCGTTTTTCTGTAAAATCACCTCAAGGGTGATGTGTTAGATTTTAGATTCAGTTATCATTGCCTTGGAAAGATGGTGCCTGGAGCAGACTGTCCCAATTGCGGGGTGGGGGAGGGGGAGGGGCGGGACAAGATGGGTAAGAAGGACAGAAGCGGAAGGGGGAGGGTCAGGAGTGGGAGTGGGAGGGGGCTGGGCAGAGGCAAGGTGAGAAGGAGGAGAAGGGGTAAAGGGAAGGGCAGGGGAAAGGGGAGGGGGCATGGAGAGGGGCAAATGGGTGACGGTGAGGGGCAGGGGAAATGTAAGCATGTTGTCGCCGCAGGACAAGTGTAGGAGATATGAGATAATAAAAGAAAATTGAATGTGAGAGTGAGGTCTAGACTGAACCAATTTCACAAGTTTTCATAATATTTCATCGAATGTTTCAAACGACAAGTGTTGGATCGGTCAATTAAATAGTGTGAAAACATAATGTATGTAACGAACGTAAGGGCCGAGGATAATAAAAGACAAATTCGCAGATTCTTTATTGTTAATTAAACATGTCAACATGTTTAATTATTATATTTCATGAATGGCCTAATTAATACGGGATAAAATTAGAATAAAGATAGTGCTATCTTTCAGCAAAATCATTGGTATTTAAAAAAAAGCGGTGGTATGTCCTTTTAGTTATTATTTACAGTAGTGGTAAACCTTAAAAATAACGGGAATTTCGTCATTTTACCGCGACATTTGTATTTTAGATAATAAATTAATATTTTATAATTTATAAAATAAAACAATAACTTTGTTTTACATCACTTTTATTTATACTTTAGCCGACCGGGTTTCGCTACTACCGTAGCTTCTTCAGGGCAGTATACAACTAAACTATCAACTAAGATGCACATGTGTTATGGATTGATACAAACAGGCTAGTGAAGGGCCAAGGGTGGGAGATCAGCAGGTACCTGCTGACCGGGAAGGGAATGTACTTTTAATGTATGTAGGGAATGCAGTTTGCCGAGGCTTAATAAAGCGAGGTGTGGGCCAGGCGAGGCGAGACGGGATGTTATGAGGCGTGGTGAATCGTGGTGAGACGAGGCGAGTCGAGGTGCGGCAAGGCTGGGAAAACGGAGCGATTCGAGGCCTGGAAAGGCACGGTCTGGCATGGCGAGACGAGGCGTGGCGAGGCAAGCCTAGCTAAGGCGGGGTAAGTGGGCGAGGCGAGGCTTGGAGAGGCGAGAAACGGTTTAGCTGGAAAATATTGTGTAAATAAATAATATAAGGATTATTCATTTTACCTTCAACCCCATATAATATTTTTACCAGAGGATTTTTTTAGTAAAAATGAAAGACAAGGGTTCCCAACCGGTCGATTGCGATGCAAAAATAGGTCGAGGGGAATTTTGAAAATATTGATTTCTGTATTTTAAATTTACAAACATGGAAGAAAACCCTAATCATAGGACAAATGGTTTTCTAGATTCATGCTCATTTGTTATTGAAGCGGTTTAACAATCAAGGTAGGTGACCCTTTCTTTAAAGAACTGAAATTAGAATAAATAATTAGACGTCGATATCTGTGAAAATTAAGATAAAAAGTAGCTCTCCACCTCAAAAAGGTTGGGAATCCTTAATTAAAGTGGTCAAAGCAATTTTTCGATTATGAAATATGGTCTTTCATCAGAGCGGCGGTACTGTGCCGCAAATGTATTATTATTTGTGAAATAACACAGCTATTATTTAAATAAAATGTGTTTGCGGATGCAGGGGATCGAACATGCGACCTCGTAATCGGTAGTAGAAGATCTTTACCGCTCGCCCATAAAGATCGTCGCGAAGAAGTAAAACGGTAAAATAGAGCGGTAGGTACTCTCAGTATTGTCCTGGTAATACCTCGGTGTTACCACAGTTTTACATCCGTTTTACATCTGTATGACCTCAGTATTATCACCATTCAAAATCGAAATATTGCTTGAAATGTTTTTAGCCGTGTTTGGTGACCAGATCTGAATAGCCAGGTACCTCCAAACCTACATCTACCTGATATCCTCCTCTTCCCCATTCACTTTAAACTCACAACTTCAATTGGGGATAAAAGCAAAAAAAACGTAAAAACAAGATTTGCAGGCAGTGTGTTTTGGTATATTAAAAAAACTTTAATAATGGAAAAAATATTTTCCTGACGGCATTATAATTTATCTTTTTTTTTTTAAATATTTACTTAGGGAGTTCCAAACTTTTGTGGTGCACCTATTGATTCGAACGTTTCTTAGGTCTGCCATTTTAGTCATTGGTCATGGTAATATATATTTAATTATCATATTGCTGCATATCCTCCTCCAGCATCCAAGAATCAACTTTGCTCATCGTATCCTCGGGCTCATGTCAATGGATCCTGGTGAATAAATAATGTTTCTTACTTTATTAATTAATGTCATTAGGATCGTTTTTTCTTTTATTAATTTTCTATCGTCCATATTAGAAACGGGTGGTAGTAAATAAAATCATATAAGTAAGTCGTTGCAATGTGGAAAATGGCCTTGATCGCCTAAACAGCTGTCACAATAATAAAAACTAAACTACTTGCAGAAGTTAATAATAACATTATAAAATTTTATTTACGAAAATTTCTAAAAAAATTAAATGGATATCTACGAATTAAATACAAAAACCAATAATCAATAATTCAGGTTTTTCGATCTTAGCACTCTAGCACACTCAAAAGTCATGAGCTGCCACTGCTCCTAGTGCTTACTTCATCGTTCATCCGCTCCACATGTTCACACCATCCAAGCATTCATTTTTTAATTTTATTCATTACGCTTACATCAACCTTGTATTCTTTCAGGATATCCACATTTTTATAGAATGGTCAAAAATGGTATTACCATATATACCCCTCAGGGATTTCATTTCTACAACATTCCCTTTTCTTTAATTCTTCCTTTGCCAGTTTCACGCCTCACTGCCATACATCAGGATTGGTATCAGCGTTCCATTGTTGACTGCTAGCCTCGATAACTTTTTATTAGCGGTTTCCGCGTTCAGTAGTTATTAAGGGAATTTCCTGCATTTATCCTTCTTTATGACGATCGTTTAGTGCACACCTCGGTGCCCCAGAGAACTAGTGACCAGTTGTAATGTTGCCAGAGCAATAAAAGACATTGTTATTCTATATTATAAATAATTAAGATTTAGAGAATAATTTTGGCCCCCCTTTCCGATATTGCACCTATGTTTTTTGCACAGTATGAACGTATAGCAGATTCGGTGCTGGCAAAGGGTAAAAAATGTACATTTTTCGGGTCAGTGCTACCCCCTTGGAGAAATAATATATATTTCCGAATGTATTTGATATTTATTCGATATATGTTCCAATTAGTTTAATGGTAATATTCATACTATCGGGTTTAATTCTTTCTTGTCCGTGGTGTCATCTAATTTGAAATGTCTTTGCTTATTTCAATATCTCTGTAAATGATAAATGAATATTTAACACAAATATCGTACTCAGTCAAATATCGTTTCTCAGAACTTACGTCTTGGATAAAATACATTAGTTGAACGCTGAAATCTAAGCGAACATTCGAAACGCAATTCGATCGTGTGATGTTTCGAAATAGCATATTTCGATTATATAAATGTCTCGACTATGCTCATCACTAATTTCTATTAATTTGCAATTGTTAATTTTTTCTATGGTTCAAATGTCAAATCTATTTAATGTGTCATCGGAATAACATTTAATTTAAAGAAATATTACAGCAAAACTTATTTTAATACTATACCGCTAAACAGCGCATCTGTAATAAACAGATACTGCACAACATAATCTAAAATGGATTTAAATAGGGTGCCCAATGATCAAAAATTAAACCTGTGTCGGCTATACTTCCGAGGTAGGTATTCAACTCTGAACATCTTGCGAAAATCTGATAATATTATTGTCCTAGAATGATAAACTCCGTTTCAACTCATTTACTATAAGAATAATAAGATATAGTAAAGTTTTAATTCAGACTAGTTCTTAATACTCATAAATTATTGACAATTAATGAAATAACACTTCGTTTTAAGTTAATTATAATAAGAAACGACTTACGTCGGTGGAGATGCAAAATGATGCGTATAAATTCATAAACTAATTACGTCGGGGAAGATATTTAATTTTGCAAATAAGTTAACCCAACCTACACAATCTGTGTACTGATAAGATTTCAGATTTTCACAGCCAAAAGTATTTTCTTGATTAGTTTTTGGAATATTTTGCCGTATTGCACTTCCTCCTCCTTAAGCCAACGTTTCGGACAGCGTTACATTGTCCATCATCAGGGCAGATATGTACATTGTGGTGAAGTGTGTGTTTATGTATGTAGAAGTGATACTGTGTTGTGTGCTTTAATCCTCTTGGGGCTATTAACATTAGTAGGGACGACGGAGCTAGCCTTAATAGTAGTTCTTGGTATCCGGTACTTGATGGCTACACCAAAACTGAACGCCGAAAGCCACATTAATTATACTCATTATTATTTTACTGAAATACCGGCCCTAAGAGGATTAACGCGTGCAACACGGTTTCACTTCTTCACCACAATCTACACATCTCCCCTGATAGGTAAGTATGTTTCTGTATCTGTTTGCGCATAATAAGATAAGCCCTAGCAAGTAATATTTGTACAGCACCCTTGAGGTGGTTTTTCACAAAAACGGCGCTATACAAATCATCCAATTATACATATATATATAATATACTGTAACGCTGTCCGAAACGTTGGCTAAAAGAGGAGGAAGCGCAACATGGCATAACATCCCAAAAACTGATGAAAAAAATCTTCATACTATTTGACAAGGCAGAATTGTGCATATTTACTGTATGAAGATTTTATAAGCTGTTTCCTGTGTCTTTATTTTTTTGTTTTGAGATAATAATCCACCATCATGGTAAGTTTGGGGAGGTTGGGAGGTTCAGTTTTGGTTCTGATTCAAATTCCTTCAAATATAACTCACTTATTTTTATGTGTTTCTTTTCATGTTGCAGTCGGTTTCTTTTTTCTCCCGTTCGTGTGGGCCGTGAACTCTTGCTGGTTCTTCGCAGATGCGTTCCGGAAGCCTCCGTTTGATGAACAAAACCAAATTAAGAGATGTAAGATAATCTAACTTAACACAAGTTCTGAAAATTTGTCCAGTACCAGCTACACCCATGAACACAAATGTAAACTTTAATAATAATGATATTGAATCATCCCAAACTTGTTCACTGCTGAGAATACAATTAGATTCAAACATAAACTGGAAAGAACGTGAATCAAAAATAGTAGTGACAATCAGTAGCATCTCTTTTGTAAAATTCGTGAATATTGATACAGTAATCTCTGCATATTATGGATACTGGTACTGGGCTTGGATGAAAATTCCATTCAACACCAACGCTGTTTTCATTGACAATTTTCAATTGTTGAGAATAACCGTTGAAAATTATTATTGTATTAATATTAATAAAATTATTATATTGTCCAAGTATGGAGTAAATACAAATCTCATACAGGCAATCGCTTCTCTGTACGAGGAAAGCGTTGCATGTGTTAAGGTCAACGGTGATTTTACGGAATGATTTGACATCACAACTGCTGATATACAATAAGCAAGGCTCCGTAATGTCACCGTGGTTATTCAATCTATACATGGATTCCAAAGTTTAAAAATATTCTAGTTAATCATCTTAAAAATAAGAAAATGGCTACGACTCTTCGTGATCATAATGCCAGAACAAAGCAACTAGATAAGATAAATATACCTAAATGCAATACTACTTTTGGACAAAGAAGCTCTGAATTTTTAGCTATAAAATTATATAACAAACTCCCACTTAATATCAAAAAAAGTCATTCAATCAATAATTGCATTAAGTCCAGCAAAACTTGGCTTAAGGAATTACCAGAATAAGAACTGACTACTATTCTCAAAAAAACGTCATAGAAATTATTGGAAAGACCCTACCCTAACCTTGAAGCTGAAATATAGAAGTCGCTGAAACCCCTTTGTGCAAAACCTGGTCCGCCTCAGCACAGAATCTCCTAGTGAGGAGGACTATGAAAAACATTCTATAATATATATATATTTTTGATATTTATACCTTAATAATATCAAAATTATATAGAAACTAATAAACAAAAAAAAAGAAAAGCGAAGCTAGAAGTCCACAATGGAGTGCTGATACCAACCCTGATGTATGGCAGTGAGGCATGGAATTGGCAGAGGAAGGATGAAAATAAACTGAATGCCGTAGAAATGAAATCTCTGAGGCGAATGTGTGGTAAAACCATGTATGATCGTGTGAAAAATATTGGGATTCGTAAAGAATGCAAGGCTGATGTAAGCGTCATGAGCAAGATTAAGAAAGGGACGCTTAGATGGTTTGGGCATGTAGAGCGAATGAACGAAGAAAGGAGTGTTACGACGAATGTGAACGGAAGAAGAAGCAGGGGACGCCCGAGGAAGACATTGCACGATCAAGTGAATCAAATATGTTGGGCCATGTCAGAAGTCGGAATAATAGAAGAGGATGTATGAGACGATGTATGAATGTGAATGAAGCAAGGAGTGTATGCCAAGATCGAGTTGTTTGGCAGTCCGTCCTCTCTGCCTACCCCTGCGGAAAAAACAGCGTGATGGTTAATTTGTTAGTTAGTTAAGGGGAACGGCTTTATACAAAACTTAATTTGGGATTTCAGGCCAAAATACTCACCTAAACTTAATGATCTTTTTTTTCATCAAAAAGTATAGTAAATATCTAGTACGGATTAGAAGTAATTTATTTATTTTTGTTTTACATGATGATATATAGGACATTAAAGGAATTGATTTTTCGCGATTTTAGAAGCACCTTTAACAATTATTTGGGGACTAAAAGTGATTTTAGAAAAAGTTTTACCCCGTCTTCTTTGAAAATATGATAAAATAAAAAATTTAAAAGAATATTAAAATAAGCATTATGATGGATTTTAAATTAAATAAAAAACGATCAATTTACGTTGGAACACAAATTTGCCGTACATAATTTAAAACATCGACCTGAAAATATGTTCCTTTTTTAAATGTTTTGTTTTTCATATTTTTATTTCCGTGATTATGTTTACATACATAGCAATTTACATAGGATGTTTCTCCGAAATTCGAATATAACCTTGTCATCAAATGGCCAATCAGCACCATTTTGTTTTTTTTTCATTCGAAAGGTCCCCATTAAACTTTTCACCATGTTCTTGATGCACATTAAATAGCAATAGTATGCGGCACTCTTTTTGGCATTCATAACTCATCGTTTTAAAGCGCTATAATGCTCTCATTTCTTGGCAGATCTACGATTTTCTTGTTAAAAGGTTTATCGATTCTCTTGAATCATGTTGTAACACATAAATAAACAATAAGTCGCAGGATACGGCTATAATACTATGAACAGTGAAATAAAAAATCATGCGTCACCCCCAGTTTCTCTCACACACACCGCCATATCATATATTCAATTCTAAACTATCCTAAATGCCAAACCATTAGAGATGGTTGATACCTGATGAGGAACCGGTTCCAAAAATAACCAGTTCCTCAAAGAAATAATACCTACCGGTTCTAGTGACAGCAAAGGAATATCAATCATTATTTCGATTTTAGTTGTACTGATGAAACGGATGTAATAATATAGAATGTAAGAAAATTCTAGGCGATTAGGATTTTAAAGAAGTAAAGCATTTATACTATTATTATGTTTCAAGACTCTCTTAGGAGTGTAGGATTCTTTAGAAGGGATTTTTAATTTATTTTTTTTATAAGAATACCGCACAAGAGTCCCAAATGCTCCCAACCATCTGGAGCCAGTGAGACTATGCCATCCCCAATTGGGGAATGTTGTGAGGCTGAAGGTATCGGGGAGGGGAAGAGATAGGTGGGGAATTACCTGGCTATTCAGACCTGGTCACCAAAAAAGGCTTAAAGGCATTTCAAGCTACTTTTCATTTCTGGATGGTGGTCTTTCACCAGGGCGATACCGAGAGTATCTTCCACTCTGGATATTTATAGTGTTTAATATTTAGGATAAAATGATTTTTTTTTATAACTAAAAAGTATTGCATATTATTACGCATTTAGGATTATACAGAAATGTAGGGAATTACATAGAAATGGTGCAAAAAAACGGATGTCGAAAAATTAACATTTTTGGTAGTTTACAATCAAATAAACAAACTATTCTTACGCCATCATCGTCTTCAATCTGTTTTATCTAAATAAATAAATTATTACTTTGAATCAGTGAAATGAAAGCGATGAAAGCATCACTTTCGAAACATGTAGATATCAATGTATATATACAAAGTGGTGAATGCTAAAAATATTTTTTTAATTCATTTAGCGCGTAGTGCCGTATGAGTTAATAACTGAAAATTTTATTTATGTAATTCATTTTTATTCTCTGCTCTCTCCCCGGTGTACCTAAAAACCTGTTTTATTTTGCATTCCAGATGTGATATGGTCTGCAGTGGGCACTTTGATCTGGGCTGCCATCATAGTGGCCTGGGTGACGGTATTCCAGGTGAATCGGGCCACTTGGGGCGCCTTCGCAGACGAAATCAGCTTCATCATTCCCCTCGGAAGAGAGTAGTCGATTATTTAAAATGTGATCATCTAACTAGTTGTTAAGCTCTTAACCTTTCCAATGCTAGCATTTTCAATTCAGTGCATCCCATGACGTTGCATTATTTTACACAATGTATGTGTTTCAGTGAAAATTCATGAATCACAAATACTCGTGGGGACATCCGGCGATGAATCACATATTGTATATTTAGCATGAAACTGTGCCTAAATGACATTTTCATTTGTTATTTTATTCCGTATTCAAAGTCAGTAGGATCGTATCATTCTTTCGCCGCACTCGAAATGTTTGTAAAATTTATTTTCAGCTTAACCCTTTAGGTGCCACGTGTATTTTTTAAAAATGCTGGAGAAGCGTCGATAATCCATGAATACATATATTTTTTTATTTTGATTGCTTTTATTTTTAGACACATGTTTTCAATAATGTGATGTCATTTTAGAACCGTGGGTAAACGCCTGACGAATTTAATGGCTCGAGTTATATATCGTTCTGTGGCACTCGTGTACATTAATGTATCGGAACGATATATCGTTCGGTGGCACCTAAAGGGTTAATGTGACAATGTTAAGTAATCCTAAATGACAAACCGAGTATTATTGTAAGCGTAAGACTTTTCAAAGCACACAGCACAGTTTTGCATTGAAAAGTTTATTTTATTTTTGAAGTTATTGCCGAAGATATAAGTAATACAGCTGGTAGTATTCCGCGTGTAAAACAATCTGAAACGCCACAATGCCAGTTAGGATTACGTTACATTAAAGAATGACTGGTTTCATTATTATAGATAGATACTATGGTGATTATCAGTCCTAAATGCCATTTTTTTTTTACACTTTCTTCAAACGTTCGGTATTCACTTTGTGGCGACATTATTAATAAATTAATTAAAAAATATTCTCTGTTTTCACCACTTTATAAATATACATAAATATCTACACGTTTCGAAAGCGATGCTTTCATCATCAGGAATATATGAATACATATATGTATTTATAAAGGCGTGAAAACAAAGTATATATTTTTTAATTAATTTGCCAATTTTTCTGCTTAATACTGATGAAATAAACATACACAAATATATTTAAATATATAAAAGGACACATCAGAAGAAAAAAGTCTTGATTTCTTCCGACCTCTCTCTTTATTCACATTTTTAGATTAATGAAATGAGAAAAAATACATTCTCGTCATTTGGCACAGTTTTACACTATATAGATAGACAATATGTGACAGCTGCACAGATAAGGTTAAAACACTGGACATAATACATTCATCCATCATCAGTACTACATCCCTTGAAGATTCTTGAGCACCTCTACGAAATGTCTCCACACTTTTTTTTGTGTGAATACGTACAAGAGTTCCAACCGCTCTCAACCACCCGGAGACAGTGGGACTATGGCATCTCTAATTGAGGTATATTGCGAGGCTGAAGGAAAGGAGATAGGTAAGATGAAGGTTCTGTAGTAGTACCTGGATAATTCAGATCTGATCACCAAATACTGCTAAATTAATTTCAAGCAGCGTTTAGATTCTGAATGGTGATCTTTCACCAGAGTAATACTGTGAGTGTGCCCACTTCAGCCTCACACCATCCCCATTAGAACGGGGCTTCCACAGATCCACTGGTTCCGGGCAGTCGGAACTCTTTTGCGGTATCACATCAAAATATAAGGACTGCTATGACTACTATAATAAGTTATACTTTTGTCCAATGATAATTTGTGCTGATTATCGCTAATTAAATCATTTGTGTATTTTGTAACAAATGTACAGAGAATGTTGACTCATCTGTACACTGATATAACTCTTTAGATTAATTATGTATCTTAATTTCTTTGTTTCATGACTAAATTCTATTCTGACCACAAAAGGTATAAAACATTCCATTGTAAAGAATGACCATTGATTAATTTTTCTTCAATCTTTGTGGTTTATTTTCTTCCTCTTATCACCGGAATGACTTGTGGTTTTCCCTAGCCCCCCTGGCCTCTGACAACCTTCAATATACAAAACATTTTTTTAAAAAAAAATCTTACGAAAGGATACCATTTTAACTCTCCTGTAAAATTAAAAATTTGTCGAATAATTCTACATACAGTAAAACCCTCATATAAGGTTATCACATAAGACATTTTCATGCTTAAGTAGTTTCTTCTTTTAATTGTTTGATATTATTTTCCCAAATTTGGAAGCTGCATACAATTTTTTTTTCCGGTACCTCGAAAAACCTTGTAAAAGAGATTCGCTGTTTAACCACAGCTAAAATATTATTTACCGTTTTATTCTTATGATTTAATATTATG
Source organism: Halesus radiatus (assembly GCA_022606495.2). Classification (NCBI taxonomy): domain Eukaryota; kingdom Metazoa; phylum Arthropoda; class Insecta; order Trichoptera; family Limnephilidae; genus Halesus; species Halesus radiatus. The sequence continues at coordinate 56,465 of JAHDVE020004126.1, forward strand.
TAAAACGCTTTTCTGTTAAGTCTAAAATTTTTGTAACATGATCTAAAAAAGATTTTTTGTCAAAAATATTTAGCAAATTAGATACCTGTTATGTAATTTAATAAATATTTATTATTTTAACAAAATAAACTTTTTTTTAAATGTTTGTTTCAATGCTAAATTCCTCGAAATATATGCGCATTGCATATCTTCTAATACCCTGGACAGAATGATATTAACTTCTAGTGCGCTGAAATTGCTCATCAAATTCACAGCATTTGTTTCCGTTGAACACCAGCATATCCAGCATGTACATAATTAGATAAAGAATAGGAAGTAATATTTGTACAGCGCCCTTGAGGTGATTTTTCACAATAACGGCGCTATACAAATCATCCAATTATTATTATCCGAACTGCAATTTCGAAAAATCATTTCTATGAAAATAGTATGCAATTTAATAAATATATAAACACATTATCTGGTAAAATGGTGCAATCTACAAAAACATAATTTTACAAAATAAAACAAGTTGTAAATAAACAAAACGAAAAATAAATGCTATAAAATATTCAATGCATTCTGTTTCGTTGCTGGAGATGTTAATTACTTTCATTGTGTGAGTATGACAAAAAAAAAATTACACTAAATAATCGTTGTATTTATTTTTAAGATTATCAACTTGGCAAAGGACAAATATTTCCGGCAGGGCGTTTATAAGATCCTGTTTTTGTATAAACAGTATATCCCGAACGACACCATCTTTGTCTAGATAATTGAATTAACAGGATGATCGAACCTTTCGAGACGGTCTCATTAGTTATTGCATCGGGCAAACGAGCCATGTTGAAGGCGTATAAGCATTTTTCTTTTGTTCAAATATGCCCCTCACAATTGTGAACATCTTTAAAGCGTTTTGGAACAGTTTACTTCTGACAGTCAACTTTCAGCTTTGGAACACCATTCACCACCCTAAAACCGGAGATTTATAAATGGCGCTTGAGACTAGGTCGCTTCTGTCAAAATAACAAATTAAATGTGAATTGTGATAAACAACAGCTTCGTCATGGGCACCCAAAAGCCTGGCGAATGGGCCAATTCTCTTATAGCACGCTTCGAAGACCAGGTAACGATCATATTACGTTTTATTCGAAAAATCAGAAAATACGACTGCCTCAGGAACTGTCACTCGTAAAATCAATACCGACAACCCCTTTATATGAATGAAAATGCCTGTTGCGACGATGTACCTACTTGTTTATCTCCCAGGACCTATATGTTTAGATTTAAATACACATGAAATGATTTGACGTCTTATTCAGTCATTGATTCACTTCGAATCGCTCAAGAAGCTTTTTATTCGAGAATTCAAACATTGTACAATTATTATTTGCGAAGAAAATACCAAACCTGCGCTTTATTTTTCCGACTATACAATTTTTCTATCATGAATTAATAATCGATATATTATTAATAGTCTGTTATGAAACACGAATTATTACAAGTTTCTAATAATTATTACACTAAGGGTTGTCAATAATTTACACGATTGAAAAAAAAAACTACAATGTTAATGTTATGAAATCTAAATGAAAAACTTATGGCGTTCTATTCACTCTTCTAACCGTTGAAATTACGTGATTTGTCATAAAATGACCCAAATGTTATATTTTTTTCAAATGGGGTTATTTGTATGTTTTCCTTTCTACTTGTTTTCTGTCATAGGGTGGAAAACATATTTGAAAATTATTTATTATTCGCACAAGTCATCATACATAACTTAACCTCCTGCTTAAAGGTGCTGTTTAGTGTTGTTTTGACAACCACAAATATTTTTTCTTTGTTAAATATTTCTATGTTGTCAAATAATTTGAGCAAAATTTAAAAAAAGAAGAAAAAAAACAAGTGAATGCATCTGTTCAATAACTTCATAAATAAGATTAGGAAAGGGGTGCTTATTCCATTCTAAACATATGAGGGTCATACATACATATATGTAACAATGACTATATAAAACCTTCTCTAAGTTTTTACAGAAAAATTGTGGCTATACGCTCCCTAACGACCTCCGCCACACCGGAACCTTTTCTGCCTTTAAATCTAAATCCCTCGAAGATGTAAAGAAGTTAATACTTCACAGAACAACCAGTGTGCACTCGATCCTATTCCAACATGGCTACTGAAGAAGTGTTGCAATGAAATAGCTTCCTTTCTAGTTCATCTTTTTAATAAGTCACTTAGCATGGGTGATTTTCCAAAACCGCTTAAATCAGCTGTCGTAACTTCATTATTAAAAAAACTGCAATTAGACGCTATAGATCTTTCAAATTACCGACCCGTTTCAAATCTTCCATTTATATCTAAAATCTTAGAAAATATTACTGCTTCACAGATAGTATGTCACTTTAATTCAAATAAACTGCTAACTAAATACCAATCTGCATACAAAAGGTTTCACTCGACAGAAACTGAATTACTACCTGTTTTGTCAGATATAACTCTTGCCATCGAGTCGGGTAAGCTGGCACTTCTTTCAGTCTTAGACGTGAGTGCCGCTTTTGACACGATTGACCACGATTTTCTTATTACACGGTTAGGTTTCTTAAATTTTTCTGGACCCCCACAAGCAGACGACTGCATAATATTAATATGTCTCCAATAACTATATCAGGAAGTAACGTTACTCCAAATACATGCGTTAAACTACTGGGTGTCAATCTGGGTGCTGATTTTTCCCTTAAAACTCAAGTGAATAGAACTGTAAGCACAGGGTTCTTCCAATTAAGGCAAATTAAAGAAATGCGGAGAAACCTGCCAACAGAGGCGACTAAATTGCTAGTTAATTCGTACATTGTTTCACGTCTAGACTACTGCAATGGAATACATGCAAGTCTCCCCAACTATCAAATTAACAAATTACAATCCGTTTTTAATACTGCGGCAAGACTTATCTCCGGCTTACCTAAATACTCCCATATTTCCGAGCATCTCAAAAATCTTCACTGGCTCAAATGTCCCGAAAGAATCCAGTTCAAGCTCTGCTGGATGGTATTTAAATCAATTAACGGGATGGCTTCGGCTTACCTATCGGAACTGTGCATCCCTGAAAATTCCAATTCACGACAGTGAACTCTTAGATCAGCAAAGTCATCAGCTATCGGAAGGTTGAAGGAATCAAAGCGCACACCAGATACTAAGTTCGGTGAGCGTGCTTTCAGCTTGTCAGGCCCTAAAGCCTGGAATAAACTGCCATACGATTTAAGATTAATTAAAGAATTGACAGAATTCAGAGCGAAGCTTAAAACTCATCTTTTCGGAAAGTCATATCCACGAATGGTACAGTTGCATACCCAATTTACATAGCGAAGATAGCCGGTTCAGTACCTACTTAAAATAATTTACAGAAAAGATTAAACTTTTCATGTGTCTGTGATATTCTCAATAACTATAAATTTTTGTATATGTAAATAAATATCATAAAAAAAAAAATTTGTTAAACCTCGAGTAGAATTTTTTTGCTTTTTCCAGTCATTCTTTTAACCTTTCTTCAGTCCTAAATTCGAAAGAAAAACAAATAAATAGCAACTCTTCTTTAGCCACTAACCTTCTAATAAATATTATATCAATAACAAATAGTATTTCAACAGTAACTAGAATATCAATATCATTGTGGAGTATTTTCTAATATTGTGTCCTATTCGTTCAAAATCATATCTTCCAAAGCTAAAACTTTATAAAATAACGTGTTAATTTGGAGTGACGTATATGTCTGTATTTGTTTTTTTTTTTTTTTAATTTTACAAGAGAAAAAAATACAATGCTGAAAGTCCCGATAAACTACTTTATTGAAATGTGTGTACGGGAGCTTGTTATTTAAAACATAAAATTTACGAACAAGGTTACAAAATATGTATATACTCGTATATATAAATATATATAAGACTATATAAAATAAAAACATAAAAAACATGTGTAACAAACTTAAAACATAAATATTTCTCAAGAACTAACCAACTAACTAACCATCACGCCGTTTCTCCGCAGGGGTAGGTAGAGAGGACGGACCGCCAAACAACTCGATCTTGGCATACACTTCTTGCTTCATTCACATTCATTCATCGTCTCATAAATTCTCTTCTATTATTCCGACTTCTGACATGGCCTGACTCAAGTATTTGATTCACTTGATCGTGCCATGTCTTCCTCGGGCATCCCCGGCTTCTTCTTCCGTTCACATTCGCGTCATACATTCTTCTTACACTCCTTCCTTCATTCATTCGCTCCACATGCCCAAACCATCTAAGCATCCCTTTCTTAATCTTACTCATTACGCTTAGCCTTGCATTCTTTACGAATTTCAATATTTTTCATACGATCATACACGGTTTTACCACACGTTCGTCTCAGAGATCTCATTTCTACGGCATTCAGTTTACAAGTTTTTTTCTCAAGAATCTTGCTCTAAAATATTTCTACAAATATATATAATAAAAAAAAATAGATGAAATAATATTTTCTTACTTCTAATACAAATTGGTTTCAGCTAGCCAAGTTTTCAATGTGTTTAGTTTTAATACAGTTTTTTTAAATTTTATTTCAGAACATAATAATGATAAACCCTAGCAAGCAATATTTGTACAGTGTCCTTGAGGTGATTTTTCACAAAAACGGCGCTGTACAAATCATCCAATTATAATTATACTTATATATGTTGATTCAATAAGAGACTGAAGCCAAACCAGAAATTTAAATTGCCGCAATGGAAAGTTAGATTATTTCACTACATTTTATTGTATGGTAACTCCATACAATGGGATTTAGCGATCATTAGAATAACTCCAAGATGGCCCTGTGTTTATAAAGAATAACATAAAGTGCTTCATTTTCTTCTACCTATTAGTAAAATGTTCAGTAACCCGCGTACAATTGAAATGTTATTTATTTATTTTTATACATATAAATTAAATAAAACAATCACTTTGTTTATAACCATGAAATTTATTTAATTTTTATTAAAATCGACTGGAAACATCATCGGGGTACAAAATTGTATTTCTTTTTCAACTGTTAAAGAAAATGTTTAAAAAGTGTTTTAATATGACAAGAGTTGCAACTGCCCCTAGCCAGTGTGACTATTGCATCCCCAATTTAGAAAATGTTGTGAGGCAAGTGGGGAGGGGAAGGTTGGGTAATGCCTGGCTTTTCAGATCTGATCACTAAACATGGCTAGAACCATTTCAAAGCAACATTTTAATTCTGAACGGTGATACTGATAGTATCTAACATCTGTTTGATTTATTTCCAGTTACCATGTCGTCAGAGCCCTCAGAACACTCACTCCCGCTACAATGAGGAGCAGTGCAAGGCGTGCCTCATTCAGATCAGCCGACACCGGTTCTCTCTCGTCATATCCGGTCTGACCAAGATACTGCAGAGAGTCAATGAATTGGTGAGTACAAATCTTCGAATTTATCGAGCGAGTCTGAATGTTTCCATTTTGATTGTGAAGAAGCCCCGCCTCACCTTCAATAATATCTCTTAATGTGAATCTAGTATCTTTTCTAATTAAAATTAACGTTTTGCCCATGCACCCGACGGATGTGATTAAATTATGTTATCATTCCCTGTAAATGTAATTTCGTAATTTAATGCTTACAAATTGATACTTGAATTTATATTTCTTTATTTTTCCCAATTTTAAATTATAATTTGATGTATACACTATACCTATAATATGTATTGTTATTAATATAACTTACCTACACATTTCAGTCAACCAGACTGATACTAACCTAACCTAGTCCAACCAAACCTAACCTAACCTAATTTAACCTAAACCTTGAGGTTATCATTTACTAAAACATAATATTATGGAATGCGTGAAAAGTGTATGTAGGGTAGAATTTTGCCCTTTGCACCCAACGGGGGTGATTAAAGTTTATTATTATTCCCAGTTGTTAATTATGAAAGTAGTAGTATAGAAGTAGTAGTAGTAGTAGTAGTAGTAAGTAGTAGTAGAAAGTAGTAAGTATGAAAATTGTGTAGAGATGAGATTGAATGATAAGGATATGAACGGTCTGAGCATAGACGAAACATGGGATCACATAAAAGTGAGCCTTTGTGAATCTGCTAGAGAGGTATGTGGGATAAGTACGCAAGGTAGGAAGAAAGGTGATGCATGGTGGGATGATGAGATTAAAGCACTGGTCTCAGAGAAGAAGAAAGCGTGGTTATGTCTGATAGCGACTGGCAGTGCTTCTAGCGAAGAGAGGGATAGAGCGAAAGAAGTTTATAAGGGATGCAAGAAAAGAGCACGTGCTGGAGTGAAAGAACGAAAGAAACGCCTGGAAGAGGAAGAGGGGATCAAAATGACAAACCACTTCCAAGAAAACATTAAACTGTTTTTGAAGGAAGTCAAAAGGTCCCGGAATGGTCCAGAAAGCGGATGTGTGAAAGTGATAAAATCGAAAGATGGAAAAATGCTGACGAATGAGAAAGATATAAAAAAGAGATGGATGAAATACTTTGAAGAGGTCTTCGAAAGCAACCCGAGTGATAGTGATTCCAGTGGCGAGTCAGGTATGAATGACGATGGCGTGAATGTTCCTAAAATCAGCATGGATGAAATTAAGAGATCAATTAAATGTATGAAGAATGGTAAGGCTGTTGGTTTCGATAATATTGCTGCTGAATACTTTAAAGGAGATAGCCGTATAATTCTCACATGGTTATGCAAACTTTTTAACTAGTGTCTAGAGGAGAATTACACCCCATTAGATTGGAGAAGGGCTGTGATCATGCCTCTATACAAAGGTAAAGGGTCACGCATGGAATGTGGAAATCACAGGGCTATTAGCCTGCTAAGTTCAGCTGGAAAGCTGTATGGTAGGATATTGATTGAAAGGGTACAAATGAAAACAAAGGATAAAATATGGGATGTGCAAGGTGCATTTATGAGCGGAAAGGGATGCATGGATCAGATTTTCTCGCTGCGTATGCTCACAGAGAAGTTTCTGGCAAAAAACCAGAAACTTTTCTGTGCTTTTGTAGATCTATAAAAAGCATACGACCGAGTTGACAGAAAAAAACTTATGGAAGGTGTTGTCCAAAGTATGGAGTGAATACAAATCTTATACAGGCAATCTCATCTCTGTACGAGGGAAGCGTTGCATGTGTTAGGGCAAACGGTGATTTTACGGGGTGGTTTGACATCACAAAAGGTGTTAAGCAAGGCTGCGTAATGTCACCGTGGTTATTCAATCTATACATGGATAATTGTATGCAAGAATTGAAAGAGGTGGGCTTGGGTGCAAAAATGAGTAGTCTGCAAGTTTGTTGCCTGTTGTATGCTGATGATGCCGTGCTGATTGCTAATAGTATAGAAGATCTACAGTCCCTCGTATCTAGGATGAACGAAGTATGTATGAAGAATGAGCTAATGATGAATGTAAGTAAGTCTAAAGTCATGGTGTTTGAAAGAGAGAGTACGAAGACAGTGTGCAATATAGTTGTGAATGGCGAATACTTGGAGCAGGTAGAGAGTTTGTCTATTTGGGAAGTATGTTTACGAGAGATGGAAAGACTGATAGGGATATTGAAAGAAGGGTGAATGCAGGAAACTCCATTAACGGAGGACTGAACGCCGTTGGCGCAAACAAAAAGTTGTCCAAAGAAGCGAAGCTAGCAGTCCACAATGGAGTGCTGATACCAACTCTGATGTATGGCAGTGAGGCATGGAACTGGCAGAGGAAGGATGAAAGTAGACTGAATGCTGTAGAAATGAGATCTCTGAGACGAATGTGTGCTAAAACCATGTATGGTCATGTGAAAAAATGTTGAGATTCGTAAAGAATGCAAGGCTGATGTAAGTGTAGTGAGCAAGATCAAGAAAGGGACGCTTAGATGGTTTGGGCATGTGGAGCGAATGAACGAAGAGAGGAGTGTAAGGAGAATATATGACGTGAATGTGAATGGAAGAAGAAGCTGGGGACGTCCGAGGAAGACATGGCAGGATCAAGTGAATCAAATACTTGAGTCGGGCCATGTCAGAAGTCGGAATAACAGAAGAGAATGTATGAGACGCTGTATGAAAGTGAATGAAGCAAGAAGTGTATGCCAAGATCGAGTTGTTTGGCGGTCCGTCCTCTCTGCCTACCCCTGCGGGGAAACGGCGTGATGGTTAGTTAGTTAGTTAGTTAGTTGTTAATTTATAACTTTATGATTGTCAACGAATACTTGAATTTATTATTCCCCAAATTAAATCATAAATTTTTCACCTACGATTTAATGTTTTCGTAATATTATTATTAATTTTTAGTTACTCGCACATTTCAGTAAACCCGATCGCACCTCACCTTACTTGCTCCAACCTAATCTAATCTTACCTTACATATTCTAACCTAAACGAACCCAACCTAACCTAAACAAAACAAACCAAACCTAGCGTAACCAAACCAGACCTAACCTAACTTAACCTAAAGCGTAAGGTTATCTTGAACTAAAACATAATATTATGGAATACGTGAAAAGCCCGTTGCACCCAGCGGAGGTGATCAACTTATATTATTATTCTCAAATGTTAATACATGATATTATGTTTGCAACTTGGTACTTGTTTTTTTTTTCTTTATCATTTCCTAAATTTAAATAATGAGTTATTAGGTAGGTACCTACCTACGATTTGATATTTTCATTTTTTCTTGCTTTATTATTACTAAATATTAAATAATAATAGTGTGTTTATACTAAAAATCGATTTTTTTAATCTTTATTATTCCTTAAATTTAATAGTAATTTGGAACCCGCCTTTGATGGTCGGTACCAAATGGCCTGCAGAAGGAACTCATAAAATAATGTAATCATAATCCTATGGGTAGGAAGGTACCTACTTAATCGATCTAATATTAATTCAATCTCCAATGATTTGAAATAAAACATTCTATTTTGTATTGAATAAATATTTAGAATATACAGTGAGTGGGCATCACATTAAAACCAGAGGAATAATTATTTTTTTTCGAATTTATCGAATTTGCCTTTTCAAGCAAATACTATATTTTCGTTCATTTCTCACATTTAGTAGGTAGTTACTATAAAATATATAAAATCAATCCCGCCGATAAGTCAGATCGGCCGGCCAATTTGGGTAAAAAATGTCATCATACTTCAGCGGGCGGGCTGACTCATCGGGCTGATCTCCGTGCGGAAACGTATGTGTAAAGAAAATTTTCATCGGAGTGAAGTGTGGCCTGATGCGTGATACATCGTATGGTTTAAAAGTTTTGCTACAGTTTTGGCCATAGATATCATAAGGTAGACATGGCTATGGTCATTTACCATTTAAAATAATAATGTCATGTCATAATTACCCAGAAGATTATAAATTACTTGCGTATGAACATTGCAAATTTAGATAGTTTACTTGTAATGTTTCATTAAATAATTAACTAATATTTATTTTTAAGTTTCTATTCTTTGCTATTGATTTTCCATAAACAGCCGGTGAAAAGCCAAAAACAAATACGGGGCGTGCGCTCAAACGCTTACGTGTAAAGGCATAGCATACCGATCGCTGGGAAAAACCTACACGTCGGACTGACGAGAGATCTCTGCGTTCGGACTGCAGGTCACTGCCTTTACATACATATTTTGGCAGAAGTATTGGAACGAAATGTGGTGTGATCTTGCTTGCCAGAATTGTCAACTAAGAAAGATTGGAATAGACTTTACTTTTAATAGAACGCACTCATCATATAATAAAAGATAATATTTTCTTAAAATATTCAAATATGAGTTTAAAACTTTTGGTTTAAAAAAAAACTAAACGATTAAAAAAAAAGTGTGGTTCTTATATGATAGAACCCACTGGAGATATACTATAGAGGTCTATTCACATCTATCAATACCGCGCAAAGCAGAACAGTACTGTACAGGCACAGCACAGACGCGAGTATTCTATTCACATCTACCAGCACCACACAGTACAGTACATACACGACAACATTAGTTGCATGCATTATCAAGAACACATTCATGTTACAGCGTATGTAAGCGTAACATTTCTGCACAAGCACGGACCAGCACCGGCCGAGATTATTGGCTAGAATATTTTAATGATACTGGTGGGCCACTAGAGGTTTGCGTCTGCATAGTTAGTATGAACACATACTGTTAGCACTGCCATCTTCGTAGACCTTAGATGGTGGTTGAACCACTAACTGACAGGCAAAATGGTAGTGACTATCGATTAAATTATTATTATTTTTTTAAATGAATACCGCACAAGAGTCCCAACTGCTCCCAACCGTCTAGAGTCAGTGAGACTATAGCATCCCCAATTGGGGAATGTTGTGAGGCTGAAGGTATCAGGGAAGGAGAGAGGAAGGTGGGGAAATACCTGGCTATTCAGATCTGGTCACCAAACACGGCTAAAAGCCATTTCAAGCAACGTTTCAATTCTGAATGGTGGTCTTTCACCATGGCGATACTGAGAGTATCTTCCACTCTGAAACGTGCTCAAATATACTATATACTATTTTTAAATGAATTAATTGTGAAACAGCACAAATTAATTAAATAAAATTTATTTGCGCTACCCGTGATTTGAACCCACGACCTCCGGATTTGTATCCGAGGATCGCAACCACTTAACCACAGAGGCCATCAAAAGTTTTATAAAGTTCGTCTTGGAATTTTGTGTTTTTCTTACACATTCCCTCTAGTCAACAAATGTTTCACAGCCAACAAAAATAATTTGTGAAAAAATATTTCTGATATTTAAAAAAAATATATGTATATTTTGTGAGTTTCCTTGTAAAATACCATTTATGTGACTTTTTTTAGAAGTGCGTAATTCCAGTAGAAGTAGGTTTAGGTCAGCCCCAACCCTACAGAAGAAAGGTTGAAGTTGTCTTAGAATTACTTGTTTTTCTTACACATTCCCTCCAGTAGGTTTAGGTCAACCCCATCCCTATTGAAGAAAGATTGAATAAAGGTAGTAAAAATCAGGGATTATTTGGGTCATTTTTGCATTATGTATTTGTCTTCAAGGAATAAAAAAAAACAAAATTTCTTAAGTTGGTTTTGCTGTACTTAATTGTTTTTTTTTTTCAGTTCCAGCCAGCATGCGCCGGCAACGTGAATCGTCTGCACACGTCCGAGGTGGAGAAGTCGTACTACGAGAGCCTGCTCATCGTGCTCGACACGCTCGAGAAGTGCCTGAGTGCTCAGCCCAAGGACACCACCAAGTTCGACGAGGCCATGAATGTCAAGCTGCTGCTGAGGGAGATATGCCAATTTATAGGTGCGTTCATTCATTCCTTGAATTGAGCGGAACTGTAAGAGGGAAGATTTCAAAGGAGACATCACAGCCAGTGGTGGCTCGTATGACATTTTAGTGTGCTAGAATGCTAAAATTGAAGAATACAACATAATTAATGTTATTATAAAAAAAAATTATGCTTTTTTTTGTATGAGAGAGAAGGAAAGGATGATAGGGATATTGAAATAAGGGTAAATGCAGGAAACTTCATAAATGGCAGACTGAGTGCGGTTGGTGCTAACAAAAAAATGTCCAAAGAAGTGAAGGTAGCAGTCCATAATGGAGTGCTGATACCAACCCTCATCTATGGCAGTGAGGGACTGAACTGGCAGAGGAAGAATGAAAGTACACTGATTACTCCCATAAGATCCCAGAGGTGTATGTGCGGTAAAACAATGTATGAAAAATGTTGGGATTCACAAAGAATGCAAGGCTGATGAAATTAAGAAAGAGACGCTTCGATGGTTTGGGCATGTAGAGTGGATGAACGAAGAAAGGAGTGTATGGAGAATATATTACACGAATGTGAATGTTAGAAGAAGCCGGGGACTCCCGAGAAAGACATGGCAGGATCAAGTGAACCAAATACTTGAGTCGGGCCATGTAAAGAGTCAAAATAACAGAAGAACAGTGGCGTGCAGTCCATAGAGGCTAAAAACCTGTGCCTACCCTAAGAAAATGGAGGGTAAAAATTTACTAAAATATTAAGAAAAAAAAACTGTTTGAAAATGTAATTGTTCCATAAATTTTAAAGAGTTTTTCAGATATCGTTTCATGATAATAAAATATATGTATTTTAACCATTATTTTCATCTCTTCAGTTGCGACCTGACCCAGTTCCATTCATATTAAAGAACTGTCTTCCCCAAGATAGTATTTTTGTAGCTTTATCTCATGGGATACAGCGCGTAAGCAGCCCAAATCACTCAAAAATGAACCCTATATCGGCCAATATTACACGCTTTTCAACTGTTCTCGTTTCCAAAAGCCGGATTACATAGAGTATTACAGTAAGTAATTTTAGCACAAAAAAAGGTTCACATTATTTCTCTAAATATTCAAAACTATTCTGGGAATCTACTTATGATATTTACACACAATTTTTATAAAGACATATTCTGGTAAGAAGGTACCATTTACAAAACAGTAATTACGAAATTACACTCAGCTGGCGCACGGCGCGACAACAGCGGAAAACGCTCCGATATGTAACGATTTCTCTGCCGAATTTCCGGGCTTTCAAAAGGTTAAAGTGATTCAAAATAAAATATCTTTTCATGCATAATCTCAAGCCGTGAAGTGATTACGTTCTTCGATAACAATGTGTTTTATCTTCCCGGAGTGATCTTTTTTCAATGGAACCTATCTCCCATTTTCCTATTCATAATGTAGTTTATGTTTTTACTGTGGATCGTATTAAACAATTTAATTTAGGTTTTGATGTTAGTATGGAATACGTAAGTGTAAGTGTTACTTACACTTTAAGTCTAAAATTAAAAAATTAAAAAAATATTAATTTGGATTCAATTATTTTCAGTAGGTACATATAATGAATTTATGCCACAGTTCTTACAATAAATACTCGGTGGTGTAATGATCAGCATAGTTACCTTCCAAGCAGTTGATCAGGGTTTGATTCTTGGCCGTGGCAATATTTTAAAATTAAAAAAAAAAATCTTTTTTTTTTAATTTTACTTTTATTTTTATCCTGTGATTTTCCATGGGTCTGCGGTAGTACATACATAATTCCATATGCTTCCATGTTTTGTGGCGCTTGGAGTGACATTGTGTAGAAGTTGTTAAAAGCTTTAGGTAAGCATTGTAAAATTCTAAATCATCAAAGAGAGCCATGTTGGTTTTACAGAATGCGTTTTTATTTTTATTTTTTCCTTTCAGATGTTCCGACGGAGAATCACTACGTCCTCTTGTTGAAGCAGCTGGCCAGCAAGGTGTTATTTGCTCTGAGTCTCAATTTCTTCAATGCCGTGTTCAACCGCATATCTGCAAGATTACAGGTAATTTTTTTACATTTATTTAAATCATTTCATAAAAATTACATTCTGATTATAACAAAAGGACTCCTGTTGCTGGAATGATTAATGTTCCCATAAAAAAAAATCTAAAATCAATAAAAAAATATACAGTTTTCTATACACGATTCTAGGCTGTATCCTTAGGTAGGTACTGACCTAATTAAATTATTTGTGTTTTTTTAATAAAAAATGATTATAAAGTTGAGGGAAAATAATGCAAGATTCTTTTCTTTTTGGTTTTGTTGTTTATTAACAAATACCATAGAAATATAATAATGCGCGCAGTTCCTGATTACACGTACGCTTCAGACTCAAGATCTCACCGCACTTTGTTCCAACACGACTTATGGAAAATCAAAAGCATAGAATAGAAACTTAAAAATCAGTATTAGTCAATTTATTAATAAAACATTGCAAGTAAACTATCTAAATTTGAACTGTTCATACGTAAATAACTTATAATCTTCGTTTTTAATTGTTTAAAAAGAAAATAAAATATTTATTCAAATAGCGATACAGTCTGGGCCGCTACAGGGGGTAGTGTAGCATGTTGCCAGTATTTTGACGTCTATGATATTTGATTACATGCGTGACTTTGTCAAAACACAAAATACAGTGTGCGAGCAGCGAGGCTTTAAATTTTAATACAATCCCAATAGCCTCTTTTAAAAAAATATGTCTATGAGCAAAAAAGGAGTAAAATCTTATGTGGGTCATCTAATATTTATGTTTTGAATTTTCGATTTCTATAATTTATTGAAAATAACCAATTCGTACTACTCGGGCCGCTAGAGGTCACTAGTGTAGCATGTTGCCAACAAATGTCAAGAGCTGGAGATATTGTAATTTAGAGTATTTGGCATTAATCAGATTGCATATATGATATTCCTTATGTGGTTTCAGGAATTGTCGGCCTCGAATGAAGAAAACCCGGATTACTCCGATATAGAGTTGATACAATGGATCAATGTAGATGTTGTTCGATTGATACGCCTATTCACAGGTTTGTCATAACTGATCTAATTAATAAATAAATAACAGTAATTAATCTTGTACTTTTATATCACAAACTGGCTGGCTAGCGCGAGCTGGACATCCAGAATTTTTAGACTGAGAAAACCAATACTTATCATTGTCCAACCTAACCTAACTTCGTCTCAACTACAGCTTAGCATTACGGCTACAGTCCATTATCCCAATTTGATATAATTTTACTTATGGCAGTATAGTTGGGAGTGTGTGATCTATGATTATGTATTAATATCATTTCAATATGGCGTGAAGTTTTTGTTGATTTCGAGAAAGAAAAACGAAGAGTTGTGAAAAACTGTTTGGAATACTATGCATATTAAAAAGAATATTCTTTTATGCCAAATATCTAAACAAATATACATTAATATAGCGAAAAAAAAAAATTATCTTTACATTTGTGTTTTAAATAGTTTTTGCGATTGTCTCGAAATCAGCTGAAAATTTCAGAGCAAGTTTTGCAACTCTCCTCGACTCATTTAATAGTTCAAGTTATGCCCAGACACTGTGTTTCTTGCTAAAAAAAAAAAACAATATTAATTGAAGAAATTTTCTTAACCCTGCAGAAACGATCCAGAAGTTTCGCCTGCTGAAGAAGTCGGCGCACGTGGTGCTGGCCAACTCGTTGGAGAAGGCCGTGTGGAATTGGATGGACACGTACCCGCATGAGTTTGCAGACGTGCAGCGTTGCCCCAACGAAGACCTGGCCCGCTGCTGCGACACCCTGTTCGACATGCTGCAGGACGGCTTCGCCGACAACAAGAAGTCGCGGGTGGCCATGTGGCCACTGCAGATCATGCTGCTGATCCTCAGTCCCGTAAGTTAAGATAATAATTATCAGAAAATCTCATTGCGTGCAATTTAGTAAAATTCCACTGAGCCTGGGTTTTCACTGGTCCTCCAACAATAGGATTTGGTGCTCCCACAGCTGTCTTGCCCACGTGATGCATAGGTGGGAACTTAAAGGGTCGGTGATGTGTGAATGCGGTACAGCGCAGACTACCGAACATGTGGCCAATAAATGTCCGCTTCATTCATTCCACCGTAGAATCTATGAGGTCCACCGGGCGATGCCCGAGTCCCTAGACTGGCTTGCAGACCTAGATGTTTCCCTCTGACCCCCCACTATACGAAAGAAGAAGTTAAAACATCACTTCAATGGTGGTTAGCATGTATGTTTTTTTGTAGATTGTACTGAATCTTTGTAATAATAATGATAGTTTTGTCAAAAATACATCTCCATAAACTTCACCGTAAATACCGACTTATCAGCTACTGCAGTAGTTTGTATGCTGGTCTGCCTCATTTACATTTGAACAGACTACAAGGGGTTTTCAACATAGCAGCTCATCTAGTATGCGGTGCCATCAAATACTGTCATATCACTCCTCTTCTATGAGACTGCCTACACTGCCTTCGATTCACAGAAAGAGTTCAGTTTAAAATTTGCCTTATGGTGCATAAAGCACTGAACAGGTGCCGTCTTACTTGACTGATCTCTACGTGAGGAATAATCATTACTCAGAGGCAACTCACACTCAGGTCGGCCAAGTCTGATGCGTCACACAGAGTGGTACGAATGCTGCAAAATTTGGGCACAGCTTTTAATGTGCTTGGTCCATATTCTTAAAATGACCTTCCACTTAGTCTGAGGTTAGAAAGCAATTTTGAATTCTTTGAAAAAAATCTAAAAACATCTTTTTAGAAGGAGCTACAAACTTTAACAAATTGTAAACCGCCCTTGAGGTGACATTAATCACTAAACGGTGCTATGGAAAAGTTGACCATTTATTATTATCAGACGCCTCATGACAATTCAATCAGTTCAATGCATCAGTGATTTTCCTCTGTTTCTCCTTCCTTCCACTTGTTAAGTGATCATGAGTTCTCAGTTTCTGTTTTGAACAGTCTTCTTTGAGGGTGTCTATCCGTTTCCTTGTTTATGTTTCATGTTTCCACACCGTATAGAAATACTTATTGACAAACATGAACTGTGTGATTGCAGAAAGTGTTGGAGGAGATAGTGAATGCAGACAGCGGCGCCCCCTGCAGCCCGAGACACAACAAGAAGAAACACTTCATTGACTCAGTTAAAAAAGGATTAGGTAACCAAATTATACCAACATAATATATGCACAGTAGAACCCCGTTAATTCGAAATCTACAGGATATCGAAAACCGAATTTCGAATTAACGAATTCCCACATAATTTTACGAAAAAAAAGATAAAAAATCGCCAAAAACTCGCAAGTTTCGCAACCACCTTTTCAAATTAAGGTAAGAATTCGAAAAAAAATTGTGATATTGTGACTTATTCCCGTGTAAATCGAATTTTCGCAGCCGACTACCATTGCGGCCGAAACTTAAGATTCAGATACTCAAAGTAAATTAGTAAAAATATGACATTCACATGTTAACCCTTTAGGTGCCACCAAACGATATATCGTTCCGATACATTATTGTGCCACAGAACGATGTATAGCTCGAGCCATAAAATTTGTCACGCGTTACCCACGGTTCTAAAATTACGTCACATTATTGAAAACATTTGTCTAAAAATAAAATTAATCAAAATAAAAAAAATTATATATTCATGGATTATCGACACTTCTCCAGCATTTTTAAAAAATACATGTGGCACCTAAAGGGTTAATTGAAAAATTGAGAATGATACTCAAATTCAGATATTTGAAGTTAATTCGTAAAAATACTTCCGTGAATTTCCAATTTTCGCGGCCTGGCCTTCATACTCCAAATATTCAAATTAAACTCATAAAAAATATGAATTGTAATTTCGCATCCGAAAACCGTCGCGGCCAGCCCTTCAAATTCAGATAGTCAAAGTAAACTCGTAAAAATAAGTCTTCCACGTAAATCGAAATTATGCAGTCGATTACCGTCGCCGCCGGGCCTTCATATTTGAAGTAAATTTGTAAAAATACAATGCATATTCACATGTTAATCGAAAAATCAAGACCGGTTAACGGTGCGGCCGGCATATCTGATTCAGAATTACAAAATAATAATTCGAATTAGGATAATTTATAACTGCGTAAATTGAATTTTTACCGTGTTTAATCTCCATGGCCGGCCTGTCAGATTCAGATTTACGAAATTCTTCGACATTTATTTGCACAGATTGAATTACATGGACAATTTTTCTTGCGCGGACTCAAGTAATTTTCGAATTAAAAAACCCGTTTGTATGAATAAAATTTCATACAAAGTGGTTTTTTATTGGTTGGATATTTTTTCAGCAAATGTTTTATATTTTTTCAAATTATCAGGGTTCGAATTAATGGGGTTCTACTGTACTCCAATAAATTCTTATTGCAATGATTTCGTCCGCCATAACACATGGATTTGGTCATTGAATCTCTAAATAATATAATGACTGTTACAAATTTCAGGCCCGCACGCTAACTCAAAGCAAATGACGGAAGCCGCAGTTATAACTTGCGTGAAGCTGTGCAAGGCGAGCACGTACATCAACATATCCGACTCCAGCAATGTGACATTCACGCTTGTGCAAAGTGTCATCACAGACCTGAAGGTTAGTCATCTACAAGAATGTTATGAAGTTATGCAAATTTGGTTTCTTTTTCTTTCCATCATTGAACTTCTCTTCAATCATTTTATACCTATCCTTTCCATTTATATGTTTTTAAAATTATTGCTGTTTGTATTTTCTGTACCCATTTTTTTTACGTATTCTACGTTAATTTGTTGATTATTTAAAGTTCTTTGCAATTATCGTACACACTAACAAACATCTGATCTCAAATGATGGTTTCATTTCCTTGCTCTCTGAACATTTAACATATCGTGACTCTTCACCTGCCTTCATATTCATGCAGATTAGAGCGAGGAAGAGGCAATCCTATGATGAAATTGAACAAACCATAAACATTTCTTCATTAGACAAGCGTAGGAAAGAGTTTGATCTCATTTGCATTTTAAAAATTATTATTTGTATTGTTGACTGACATTCTTTTTGCAACTCATCCAGTTCAACGTTCCTTGCCATAGACTCAGAAACAATGAATTGCTTATCCTCAATCAACACTCTACTAATTACGGGTACCATTCTACACTACCCAGAATATTGAGGCTCGTTAACTCAAGCTAGGTCCTTGAAATTTATTAACCAGTCTAAATGATTTTTGTCAGGCTTTACGAAAATATACTTTGACAAATATCATTTAATATGTCTAGCATCATGGACCTTGTTCAGGCTGAATGTTCAAAAAAAAAAAAAACCTTGTTCAAACTGAATGTTCTCATATCCGTATTTTTTCATTGCTTCATTCATGAATTATATTGTATGTGCTGTTCTCTATCTATAGCTCTTGTTTATCTTATTTCGTGATATATATTTTGTGTAATTGAACAGTAGTCCGTTAATATAAAAATAAAATAATATGTTCTACATATTTTTTAATATTGTGTTAATTTACTTTTTTTCTTTTCATGTAATTCATTATGTTCGATTTATTAATCCTACAATCTGATTCTGCCTATTTCAGTCATTACTGTTCAACCCGTCAAAGCCCTACCCCCGCGGACAGTCGTACTACTCCTACAGCGACATCGACCTAATGATAGACTGCTTCGTCTCCTGCTTCCGGATAATGCCACATAACAATGAGGCCCTGAAGGCGTGCCTCAACCTCTCCAGCCCCATTGCATACCATTACGTCATCGTCACTTCGCTCCTAAAGTAAGACATGTCAACTTGATGATGGAGTGCATTGTCTCCTGCTTTAATACTTTCTTTCGACTACATATCGACGGTTCCAATGCACAATGTCCGATGTGTAAATTGGCAACTTTGCATAAGAGCTGTAGTAGTTACAATAATATGTTTTTCCAATGAAATAAATAGAGGTTTATGCAAAATATCAAAAAACACTGTTTCTTCATCTCGAAAACAATAAAAATGTAGACATGAAACTCTAAACACCTAGAAACGTAACTTTAAACAGCTCTAATAAGAAGTTAGCATTTGGACATCCGTTCGACATTGTTCATTGGGACTGTCGATATGTATATATCTCATTTTTTCCACAGAATACAGTACTGGTTTATATTTTCAACCAAAACTCCATGTATTAATAAGAGAGTATGTAGGTATACATTTTACTTCATTTGAAGCAGACATTAGGTCAGCAGTTCAGGGTGTATTGTTTGGGTAAAGTCAAGTGATTATTGTGTATTCTTAGAAATCAACAGTATGGTGATTACAGAAAATAAATGCGGGACAGCTCATCTCCGGTGTGTCAAGAGGCATATTTATAATTCGCAATATTATGGCAATATAGCTAATAGCACCATCGACATCAGAAAATAACATTCCATCACATTTACAGAACTACCACATTCCATGGTAATCCTGCCTAAATTAAATTCTTTCCCTTGACCCCAACAAATCTGCAGACCCAGATAACAACATTCCGCCAATATTTCTCAAACAATCCGCACCTGCAATATCAGGTCCACTCACCATATTATTTAACCATTTACTTTCTTCTGGACATTTTCCAACTCGTTGGAAATGTAGTTATATTACCCCAGTTCTCAAAAAAGGTGATGACACAGACATAAAAAACCAATGACTAAATAACATTAGGCGTACCAACAAAAATATCTGTCTAAATGGTTACACTAAAATGGCTGCCGAGATGGCTATGATGCCGTATCGTTGCCATGGTTATTATTCAGTGGCTTGGCATTTGACGGACATTTGGGCAGACCAATAATAATTTCTTGCACTCCATTATCCATTCCTTCATGAAATAAAACACATTTAAGTTTCTAAAATACTATATTTAAGGTGGTGCAATGGGAAGTAATGCAAAATCGTGTGTTTTCGGTTTGAGAATTTGTTGGCCTAGAAATATCATAGGTGATTGAATTAAATACTGCAAGTAGATCACACCTTGTCCTTTCATTTAAACCGTGCACTTTTTTCGTATGTCTTTTTATAAGCTTAGTGAAAAATAAAGTATGAGACATTTTAATAATTAGGTCTGAGCTTTACAGAATTGAATAAAACACGCATTTTGGTGATGTTTTTTTTTGCTGAAATCGAAACATGTGGCCGATGTTAAGCGGGATTTTCAACCTTGTCGCCACCTGCATAAGGAGCGCGTGATTTCGTAAAAATTTTAGCTGGTGGATGGCCTTAAATGAAAAATAGTGAAGAATAACAACATAGAATTTTTTTTCATCATTTAGAACAGCTGTATCTCTGACGGTATTAGATCCTCAGAAATCGATTTAGTTTCAAATTATAGTATGTATAGTCTACTTTAAAAAAGTGTTGAATAACCTTAGCCGAAAAATTAGTCCTCTGCGGTCAAAATTGACTAAAACTCTGAAAAATAGTGAAGAATGACAACTTAGGAAAAATTTGCGTAATTTATTACAGCTGTATTTCGGAACAAGTTCTTAGAAACAGATTTGATTTCAAATTGCAGCATAGTCTACTTTACTTTTGGGTGGGGGGGGGAAACGAGGGAAGGATAGGATACTTTTGTGAAAATACTCCCTGTAATAGGCACTATTCACCTGCAAAAATTTAGCTTTCTTATTGCCTTCATTGACTGGACTACTAGTGAATTGTATTCAAGCTTATTGTGTGCATCCGGATTGGATTTTAAATCATTGTTATCTACCTATGTTTTATTTTTACTGCTGTTTGGTATACAATAGTGAATGGCCTTTCTAAATCCCAAAAATTATCGAAAGACATAATTCTTATTCCCGTTTAATAAACTGGATCTAATTCAAATCCGCCATCTTGGTTCCTAGATCAAATGTAATAATCGGATTCCCTAACCATTAATAAAAACCAAAGCCATTGATAGAACAGCCATATAAAAAAAGCGTCTAATTCATTTCAACCATCTCGAATCCTCAAGTGGACAATCGAAAATCGGATTCCAACAACCATGAAAATAATTTCCATGTCGAAAAACTGTGCTTATAAGTATTTCCGAGCAAGTTACCCAAACCTATAACATTTGCTAAGCAAAAATAAAAGATTATGCTGTGAAGAAATCAATACATAAATGGTAACAAAAAAAATCTTTTGTAAAAGGTGGGCATTTTGTATGGATGCTGTCAATTATTAATAGATTATGTATGAATTAAAAAAAAAGAACACATTCTCACCAGTTACCCTGTCCCATACCAATAGATCGACTTATTTTACTTGGCAGTAGGCGGCAAAAAAATAAGTTGTTTCTAAAAAAGTACGCTGTCCAAAGAACAAAGTGTAATTTTAAAACTCAATTTTTTACATGAAACCTATGAATAAATGGTGGTCTATATTATTTCCAGAATTATTCAACAGACCAGGCTGAACTGGTGGCCACAAATAGAGCTCTTATACAGCCGTTCAGCTGAACTGAGAGCCATGTTCACCGACACCCTCAACAAGGCGACGCAGGTACGAATGCTGTGTATTTATTACATTATCTGCAAAACTAACTGTTTGCCATTTGTATACTGGTCCTTTGCAGGTTCTACTGTGGTATTGGGATGGCGGAATAGTAGTCAATAGACCGTAATTAACACAATCCTCTATCTCAGTTATAAAGAAGAGGGACCGGATAACCATTAGGCTAGGTCGAAAATACGATTTCTGATTTTCCGGTTATGTAGGGTAGCCTATACTGCCGTGGTAAGAAAAACACAGTATCTATCTTGAGAGTCTTAAGGAAGATACTGTGTTTTTACTTACCGCGGCAGTATATGTGATCCAATCATTTAGAAACCCTCTCCTACTTTTATTTCTTTTGGTGTAGTTCATCTACCACCCTATTTCATTTGAAGTTTTAGAAAATCTAATAAATACTTCTATTGTTTTGCTTCGAATAAAAAGATGTACCTCCGACCATTCTGTGAAATGTATGTTTTCCATCATAAGCGGAGGTCCCGGAGTTGGAGTCTGTTTATCTGCACTCGGCGGCTCTGTGTGCTTTCCTTCGGAATCAGTTACTATTCTTGTGAGAGCGAGAAGTCACGTGCTTTGCTTTCGTTTCAATTGCATTTATAATAGGCAAATGGATAAATAAATGTTCTATTGTATGAAGTTATCACTTTGTGGTTATCCATTATAATCAAATGAAACACTCAAACTCTGTTTAAACCACATTTATTTATACATTTTAGCTTTTGTGGTCGTACTCGCCAATTTTATACTATTGTATGAAGTTATCCATTATAATCAAATGAAACACTCAAACTTTGTTTACACTTGCCCTGACCATGGAACGGTTGTTCCGAAACCGGTAGGCGTGTAAAATAAATGTGGTCTAAACAAGTTTGAGTGTTTCATTCGAAATAAATGTTCATTTGTGCTGTGGATAATTCATCAGCCAGAATAAATAGAAAAGTGAAGTGCTGGAATCCAAACACTTCACCTGTGTTATAATACAGGTATAGTTCAATTACAAACAGAAATCCAGTAAAGTATTCATGAACTGATGTATTCAGAAAGTCCTATTGCATCCGACGATTCTAGAGATAATGAAACTGGTGATTTTTTGCAACCATGTTCGTCTTCAACACCTCAAGTTATGAGAAAAAAATTAAGTTTTAGTTCTCCAACATTGTCGAAAACATATTTTGGCGTATCGGACATAGCTGGTGTAGCGATTGGGTCTGCTGTTTTTCATGATTCAATCAGAAGTTGAAGTAATAGCACCAGGTAATATTAGCGATGAGTAATTGTAGGAGAACACATATCTTTAATCAGAGAACTAGACTGCATGTATGTCGGCCACGCTGTTCCAAGTCAGGGGACAGTTAAGGGCATAGAACTTTCCATGTACGATGGTTGTCCGTAAAATAAGGTTTCCAAAGTGCTGCGGTCACGGGAAACGATTTTATGCGCGATCCGGCAACACTGGCGTGTAGCCTGGTTCCCCCACTCGAAGTCCCCACCACGCTGCACTCTCTGCAACGCTTAGTCTCGGCGTGGCAGCCGTTCGCGATTGAATTTCCACTCACCGCACCCGCCAGGTGTGAACTACCCTCTGTAATTCGTTTTTTGTGTGCAAGAACAAAACCCCGGTAGACATTCATTCTCAGTAATAATAATAGATATACGGAGTTTTGCAGGATGTTCATAACGTTAAAAATCAAAGCTTTGATCAACGTCACTTATACCACAACATCTATTACAAGTGGTGAATGTTCTTTTGATTTAGCGAATGGATCTACGGGAAAGATGTCACATGCAAGATGGTTGACAAAAGCCAACAGGATATTAAGCCTGTATATTTCCTCCGCAAAACCATCTAAAAATGTTTAACATCTAACAATGTTTGTCGTCAGAGTTTATGCTCCTTTTTGGTTTCAGAATAAACCCATCCTTCTAAAGATGGAAGAAGGCATTTCTGGAAATTAGTTTCAAGCTCTCGATACCTCCTACTCGAACTAAAAAAAGTAATCGACCCTGTTATTGAGTGAAATAGTTATTTTTCGAATCCAGATAACGTTTATTTTGTCGATGTTGTCAGATACTGAAAAACATACTCGTGAACTTGCTGTTGGAAGAATATTAACAGCAAAACAAAAAAACTTAAAAATATTTTATATATAATTTTTTTTTATTTCCAGGGTTATATAGCACACACTCCTCTCCGCATGATCACATCGCTGACCCTGAAGTCCAAGGACATCCAGGGTAAGATGAACCGCTCAGAGGAGATGCCTGTCTACAGGAACCTGCTCATGTGCCTGGTGCGCTTAATCCATGCAGATCCCATGCTCATGCTTAATGTGAGTTGTCATTTCTCTAATGGTAGCCCACACTATCTACGCATGATCACAGTATCGCTGATACATAATTCCGATTTGTCTCCAGTTCTCAGTCCTTTCCATCCAGCTCCATTCTTCTTCCTCGCAGTCAGTAAGTTTACCTCTTCCTCGATCTTCCTCTGAGTCGTTTCGATTTCCCACAGGATTCTATCCATATAGCCAGGCCTTCGCAGTTTTTAGGACCTACAGAATCTTGTGATGCTTCTATGCTAAATTATATTTTAGAGTTTTCTTTCATTATTGTATAAAATATTTTGAACTGTAAACAAGGCTTCACTACCATATTATGGTGTTGCGAATCCACATCTCCACTGTACCGCCCGTTCGCAAGTGAAAACGGATATAAACTCTGTAATAATTTACTCGTAAGACCAGCCCCAGAATTATGCCATTAGTATCGATAATTATTTGGAACGAATTCGTCACTTGCTTAAACTTAATGGACAGTATCCTCAATATATATAATTTGAGACTGTGGAACATGAGATAAGACAGCCCAAATTGGAAAAAGGTATTGAAAGGAACTTACCCCGATTACAGTTTCTTTACTTCCGCGTTTCTCCCGTATATCACTCCAATAGATCACCACCGCTCACTCCGAGATATCAATTGCAACTGGCTTTCTGCTGGTAGTTATTTCTAAGGACAGGTTAAGGTGGGTAGGAAGGGATTTAATATTGAGGTTAACTATTCATAGTTATTAAGCAAGTACCTACATTATCCCTTATCAATATGGCGCGCCGAGCTATGTGCCTAGTTTGTTTGCCCTAAAATCCAAAAATTTTGAAGAATTACAAAATTAACCAGTATTTAATTCTTCTCCGTATGTTGGAGGCCAAAGGAGTATGCTTAGGTAGGTTATTCAGCCAGTCAACGGCATCGGAAGCCACTTGGTTCGGCACAGATATGCCTCCGAGATTCTGATGAAGGAGATGACGGCCTCCGTGGTTGAGTGATTACGATCCTTGGATACAAATCCGGAAGTCGCAGGTTGAAATAATGAAGTACGCAAGTAAATTTTATTTGATTCATTTGTGTTATTTCACAATTAATATAATACGGCACGTTACAGAGTGGTAGTTACCTTCAGTATTGCCCTGGTGAAAGACCACCATTCAAAATCAAAATGTTGCTCGAAATAGCTTTAGCCGTGTTTGGTGACCAGACCTGAATAGCCAGGTACTTT
This sequence comes from Halesus radiatus, assembly GCA_022606495.2. Taxonomy (NCBI): domain Eukaryota; kingdom Metazoa; phylum Arthropoda; class Insecta; order Trichoptera; family Limnephilidae; genus Halesus; species Halesus radiatus. The sequence continues at coordinate 81,843 of JAHDVE020004126.1, forward strand.
CCCACCTTCCTCTCCCCCATCTCCTTTCCGTCCCCACTACCTTCAGCCTCACAACATATCCCAATTGGGGATATCATAGTCTCACTGGCTCCAGATTGTCGGGAACAGTTAGGACTCTTGTGCAGTACTCACATGAAAAAATACATCTTTATACGATGTATTCTGTTATTTGAATTTGTCCACACTAACACAAATCAGAAACATCCTATTTGTACATCTTTAACGCACAGCAACTGTGATTGCACTGGTTGCGGTTTATTTAAGTCATAAGTTTGATTCACATCTACCGACACCGATCGTGCCAGACACGTAACAGGAGTTTAAAAACTATTATAATTTATTATGTTTAAACGCATTCGTCAGTCTTTGTTATTTTCTTGCGAACATTATTTAATGAAAAAATAATTAAATTTAATCTGCAGTCATTTACAATTTGACCCTGACATCCAGGTGCACTAACCCGCCCTCCCCGCCGACCAGTGTTTCCTGTGCCTATCGTTCAAATGGTGATGCCAGTGTTGCGATTTTTTTAGTTTGCAAAATGACAAATCTATCCAATCCTAGTTCTATGGTTGTGTCCATTTCAAGATGCTAAGGTTGTCTTGAGTGAAATGTGGGAACCAGTAAATTGATTTACAGTGAAACTCTCTTAAGAAGTTTTCCAAGGGACTAGAAAAAAAAAATTCTTATCTGGGAAAACCTTGTAAGTTGGACTTTTAATACCCGTGGTGTCGATATAGTAATTATTATCCAAACTGCGTAGTCAATTCATCACAGAATTTGATTCTGCATTAGTTCCTATATTGTTACAATGGTAAGGTACCTTCTGACGAGCCATTCTACTTGGTACATGAAAGTCAATCAATCAAAGAAGTTCAGGGGAGTCCAACATGTTGTTAATAATTTAATAAAGAAAAAGTAAGTCATATAGGTGCACTGGCAATAGTCCCGTTGTAACCTCTCCCCCTTTCTCATAAATGACGCATTCGACAAAAAGAGATGTTGTGAAAACAGCTTTCAGCTATCACAAAAAGGTAGCCAATTCTGATTGGAAAGAACAAGGATGAATTTAACTCATTTTGATGAATATTTTCTATTTCCAGAATCAAGGAAAGGCCGGCCACGAGGTGCAGAGCTCCACCCTGGAGCTGATGAACGGGCTGGTGTCGCTGGTACACCAGGGGGCCATGGGGGACGTGTCGCAGGAGGCCATGGAGGCCCTGCTGGCACTGCACCACCCCAACCGCATACACATGTGGAATCCCGAAGCACCCGTCAATACCTTCTGGGATATCAGGTATGGAATGCTAACATGTATTGAATAACTTTGGGGAGACAGATAATCCTTCATTATCAATCAAAGACTAATATAAATTACGGAATGCTTTGTTTTGCTCTTTTGACTACTTTATAATTGATTTGCTGGAAAATGTTAACTCGGCTAGGGTTATTTCGTTTACATTTGATGATTATCAAATCATCAATTAATGCCATTTTTAATTTTCGACATTTCGACAGTCCCCATTAAACACCGATTCTTAACCCGTTTTAACTTTTAATCAAATTGTGGTCAGCTGATAAACATAAAAACATAACCACTATGTTTGACAACTTGAACCAAGCTGAAACGGGTCGAGAATCGGTGTTTAACGTGATTTGATAGGCATCAATTGCGACGAGGGTTTTCATCACCCCGAGCCTTACTACAGAAATTCTTTTGTAGCACTTGTTATTTTACATTTTGCATTGATCTACATACAAATCATTTTAAAATCGTTTTAATGTATTTTTACACACCGATAGTGATTCAAACTAGTTTAAACTAGTTTGGAACACCTCCCCCTAGTCCCCCTCTTACACCGCTGTTATTCAGTGTCAATAGTAAGATCATTTTATTCTATTATTAGTTTATTTTATTGGTTTTAATCATTTATAGTTCAATTTAGTATGTGATTGCACCTTTATGTTAGAATTTGTTCAGTATGAACGCAACCAATTAATAGCCAACTTACCTCAATTTACTCTACCTTTCTATGCTTTTCAGATGGAAAAATTATAAATTGCATCAACTGCATTATTCCTTCTTCTTTTCTCACGAAATTATCAGTAAACAACGGCCCCCCTTAACTTACTGTAGAGATATTCAAGCCTTGCTAGACCATTATATTATTCATCGCAAATATAATTAGTGTTAAATATGAATAGACGTAATATAAGAATAATATAAGAATAGGAAGTAATATTTGTACAGCGCCCCTGAGGTGATTTCTCACAAAAGCGGCGCTATAGAAATGGTCCAATTATTATTAATTATTATTATTATAGTGTTTTAATCTAACGAGTAACAATTACCCATCCACATCATGATATTCTCGACACATTCAATCTATTTAAAAGTTTAAGATTTACAACCTTGGGCTGATTGAGTATTTCCTGGCACATACACGGTAGTCTTACGATACAGTACACCACAACATAAGCAATAATCTCTTTAAAATGATTTTGTCCTTGAAGATATCTTTACCCATTTCTCTCTATTGGATACAAGACAATACGGAAAAGAGAAAAGGTTTTTTTTTTTTTGTCTAAAACCAATTAATTATTAACAATAACCAATTGTTTACACATTTTAGTAGGGAGCAGTTAGGACTCTTGTGTGGTATTCACAACAATAAAAAGACTACAGTAAAAAGTGTTTAAATTGCATGACATTGAAAAGATTGGGATATGTCAAAATTTAGTTTATGTCCACATTTTTAATAAAAACTCTAATGTCACAGTCTAACCTGTCTTCCATCTCCAGCTCCCAGGTGCTGTTCAGCATCAGTCAGAAGCTGATCCAGCACCAGATCATGAACTACACGGAGATTCTGCGCTGGGTGCGCGAGATCCTGCGCTGCCGCAACGCCTTCCTGCTGCGCCACAAGGACTACGCCAACGTGGGCAGTCAGATCGCCATCTGCAAGCAGGCCCACATAAAACTGGAGGTGAGTTGGGATTATTCTCCTATTCTAAATCATATATTATTTTATAGTGCTTTCTCGGAAATAAAGTATCGATTTCCGTAAGTCTAAACTCAAACCTTAGGGTGCACAGACCCGCACTGTGCTAACAGGGTCCCTGCATCAGACCATCCATGTGTGATCCATACGATATAAAAAAACATCTAATATAACATCTATATATATATATAAAAATCAATGTAAGTTTGTTTTTTTGTCTTCGATGTTCTCTAAAATTACTCTACCGGTTTCGCTGAAAATAGCACAGTTTGTTTTTATTGGTACCGGGAAGGTTTAGAAAGTAGTTTGAATGAAATCCAATATGTAAAACTGTTGCTATAACGTTTTAAAATTAGTATGAAAAACATTGAACCCGCCATGTTTTATTTAGGTTAGCCCATAGATATAACACTCTGGTTAGCCAAAGATTGCATATTCAAAAGAAGAAGGTATATTTGGGTAGAATATTTTCAAAATGGAAAACACGAGTAGGTACCTCTACTTAAGAACTTTATGATTAAGATATATTTTAAAAAAATAAACATTTGGAATGAAATAAAATATTCAAATAAATGGTTCTTTATTTGGAGATAGTTACTTTCGCTGTCAAATCAATTATGGTACCCTAATGACAAGCAAGAATTCACAACTTCATAACTTTATTCCAAAAAAAATCCCGAGCGAGGCCGTTTTAAACCACTTCAATTTAATATAATGATCGACCAGCTTCGGAAGTACCCTTCCTTCGTCAGGACTATATTAAAACTAACATAAAATACGAAATAATGACAGACATACATGAATATTTATATAAACTTCTTCGCATTTATACTGTAATTATGGCATGCCACAAAGTAAATCCTTTTTTACGAATATGTATGTAATGAAAAATTATTCAAAGAAGCGAAGCTATCATTCCACAGTGCAGTGCTAATACCAATACTTTTGTATGGGAGTGAGGCACGGAACTGGAAGAGGAACGAAGAAAGTTAACTAAATGCTCTAGAAATTAGGTCCCTAAGGAGTACTTGGGGTATAACCATGTAGACCGTGTTAAAAATGACGAGATTCGTAAATAATGCAAGGCTGATGTTAAATTAAGAAAGGGTCGCTTAGATGGTTTGAACATGTGAAGAAAGGAGTGTGAGAAGAATATATCATGTGAAAGAAGTCGGGAATGCCAGAGGAAGACATGGATCGATCAAGTGAATCAAATACTTAAGTTGGACCATGTCAAGAAAAAAACAAAATAGTACAGGCGGACCTCGGCTTTCGCACATTCGACTTTCGCACAATTTGCTATTTCGCACATTATTGAAAAATTGTTTTTTTTTTAAATTTTTTGGCGATAATGCAAAAATGTTTTGTTTCCGTGCAGTTGTTTCCCTGTCGCACTATGAAATGCTTATGAACCAGGTCCGTACTGCGAAAAGTGTTACGTTCTGTTCGCACGTATGCATTAACATACGAGCGCTAGCGAGTCTGAACGCATGCTTTTGTATGTACTAATTTGTACACACTCCCGTCTGATTTCGACAGGTTTAGTCTTGCGTCAGCGCACGTACTGTTCGCATTGTTCTGCGAGATTTGTTTCAAATATTTCGTACCCGTTTTAACATGAGTGAGAAACAAAGAAACTGCGAAGTAGATATGGCAAAAAAATCAAGAACCCATAAACTTTATACAATCGAAACGAAGATGGATATAATAAAACGCTCTGAAAACGGAGTCTTATGCTTCAATCGGCCGTTCGTATGATATAAACAGGTCTACAATATGTTCAATATTAAAGAATATGTAAAAAAATTTGGACATATATCATCAAAAATTCTGTCCAAAAGGCACGGCATAGTGAAGGATGAAATGGAAAAATCTTTGTGTTATTGGATAAGTAATCAAAATCAAGAAAACGTCCCTCTGAGTACTTCAATAATTCAAGCTAAGGCTCTTAGTTTCCATAAAGATTGGAAGGCTAGACTAAACGAAGATTCTAACACAGTGTTTTATGCAAATAACGGCTGGTTTTCAAATTTTAAAACAAGGTATTCTTTACACAATATTAAATTCACTGGAGAATCAGCTGATGTAGATGAAGATGCTGCAAAAGACTTTATTTCGTCATTGTCCAAAATTATTGAAGTTGGAGAATATACCTCTAGTCAAATATTCAATGTAGATGAGACTGCTTTTTTTTGGAAGAAGATGCCTAATCGTACATTCTTATCAAATGACGAATCAGTTTCCCCTGGTCATAAACCTTCTAAAAACTGATTGACATTGCTTCTTGGTGGAAATTTAGCTGGTGATTTAAAATTGAAGCCAATGTTAACTTATCAAGCAGAAAATCCTAGAGCATTGAGAGGAAAAGATAAAAAATTGCTTCCAGTCATTTGGAAATCCAATAAAAAAGCTTGGGTTACTGCTTTAATATTTAAAGATTGGTTCACTTCACATTTGGTACCAGCAGTAAAACATTATTGTGAAGTTAATAATTTACCATTTAAAGCATTATTAATCTTAGATAATGCTCCAGGACACCCAAAATCTCCACAAAATTTATACCCAGAAATCAATGTTGTGGTTCTTCCCCCCAATACTACGTGTCTCATACAACCCATGGTGATAGCTACGTTTAAACGATATTATATGCGGTCGATAATGAATCAGGCCACCAAGGCAACTGACATGGAAGGTGGGCCCACATTAAAGAAGAATTATAACATATGGAACGCAATAAACAATATTGGAGACGCATGGGCTAAAATAAAAGAGTCAACAATGAAAGGTTCATGGAAGCAACTATGCCCATAAATGATGAGTGATTTCATAAATTTTGATGAAACTCCAGAAACCATCGCACTTGAAATAGTTCACCTAATGAACGAACTAAACCTAGATGTTAACAGTGAAGTTGTTAATGAGGTGATTGAATCTCATTCTGAACCCTTGACTAATGAATTTCTAATGGACTGACAAGAGAACAAAAATAGTATACAAATTTAAAGTGAGGAAGAAGAACCAGAAGCAATCATCAAGACTTTAACAATAAAAAACATGAACGAAGCTTTTACGCATCGCGAGACATTTTTGAATATTATGGAAGAATGTGATCCCAACGTGTGTAGGGCGATCCATAATAGTACCTGCATGTTACAGAACTTTCTATGAAGAAAAGAAAAAGTAGTCAAATATAACTAACCCTTGACGAGTTTATTAAGAGAATGTAATTTTTATTTAATATGTACTTAGTAATTTTTGATAAATAAAAATTTTAAAGTTTAATTTTTGGTGTTTTTATTTTTTACATCCCTCTACTTTCGAACATTTAACTTTCGCACACATTTTCAGGAACCAATCATGTGCGAAAGTCGAGGTCCGTCTGTATTTATGAAAGGGAATGAATCAAGGAGTGTGTGCCAAGACAGAGTTGTGTGACGGTCCATCCTCTCTGCCCACCCCTGCGGAGTAACAATGTGATGGTTTGTTAGTTATGTCTAAATGATGAAATACCAGATGTATTTTTTCTTCCATTTTGATAAGAAACCATTGTCAGAATTAATAAACATGCCATATAGCCAAATATACCTGCCATTTTGACGGCTAGAGGCAAACCATGTGACATCCTAATAGATTTTGAGAAATAAAACAATGATTAAACAACTAACTACCTGTGCAATCAAACATTGTAAAAATAGAAGTGCTAAAGAGAATAATCAAAACTATCGCATTATATTCCTCGGATAACCATTTTTTTTAACTGTTATTTAAACTTATTCATTTTTATACTACATGAACAATTTTAGTGACACGAAATCACTGCCATCCACGTTACTTTCACATGATTTTGACTGCAGTAAGCAAATTTAAAACATTTGTAAGAAGGGTCAAACTAAATACTGAATACTGAACAGACGGAACCTTTTTCTTATTTACTGTTTTACTTATTTGCGGTTTGGGTTAGTTTGAAATCTGCTATCACAGCTACGAGGAAAAAGGATTTTTGCCATAAATTCTGCATAATAAGGAACTCCAGTGATAAATATAATGGGTTTAAAAACATATATTCATATAGATCAACAAACGCCGATTCTGAATATATAACTTTCATTATACATAATTATACGTAGAATTTATAAATCGTTATTTAAAAATGAATAAAAAATCAGCTCATCAAAACACTGTGTTTTGTTGGCATTTATAACATCTGACGTCACATGCACATTCTGTTTTTGGATTTTTATGGACATTTTTATTTTTGTTTTGTATTTTAAATATTATTTTTTTAGTTTTGGCGAAATTTAACCTTAATTTGGGTGACTTTAAGCTCCATAATTGTTTTTCAATATAAAAAAAAATTTAATGAAAGAAATTAGAGTATTGAGTATGAGCAAACTAATTATCAATACGGATGTTATGATAATATTAATACTCAATACTGTTATTATTCTTTACGTTAAAGTTTCTAAAAAGGTACATAATTTTATTACTCATGTTTAGTTATGGTTTACCATGAATAGAATATAAAATTATGTACGGTAAAGCTCATCCTTGTTTTGACATTTGACATTCTAACCTCAAAACTGATCAAAACCGACCGGCCATAGATTTGGAACGTTTAGGCGAGCTTTGAAAAATTGAAACTTTGAAAATTATTTTAACTATGAAAACCAACTTTAGAAAAAAAACGAAATATACTGGTATTTAAGTTTGAACGTCATTATTGATAAAAAAATTCTACTGGAGTTCCTTATTCTAAAAAGGACGAGTTGATTATTAGCAGATTGGTTTGTCGAAAAGTAAATACTAATACTTTGCAGTGTCATGTGAGTTGCCTGAAGTCTGTCAGGAAGCATTTATTCATAAATCAAATGAGAGTAACACAAGTAAGCTCGCCCCTGGCCCCCTTAATTTGGTTTCTTCCCCTTACGTGTCTATTGTATTCTTTGCTCTGTGGTCAGAATCATAGTATGTCCCAAAGACTACAGAGGGTTTGCCATTTGGAAAGAATACCAGATGATAGGACACCGAAAATCATGGCTGACAGTAAATAGACAATAAATGGCTAGGAACAGGAACTGGTGGAGAACATCCTAGCATGGAGTATTGTAGAGATGATTTGACAAGGAGTCTGGCTTCTTTTCAGTATCATCTCATATGCTACTTCTTTCGTATGGTTAGGGGTCAAAGGGAAACATTCAAGTCTGTGAGCCAGTCTAGCTTCCGTGTTATGACAAAACCATGTAATCCAAAAAAGGTGCAATTGAGTACATCGTGTTTGAGGATTTCAGCAAACCTGTCTAGTTATACAACTTTCGAGTAACATAGATTTTCTACTATGAAAATCTAGGTAAGGAAAGCGTATCGTTAGTTGAGAGCGACAAGTGGCTAACTGACATTTTTGCCAAATTGAGTTTTTAATGAGCAATGAAATATTCAAATTATCATTTCGCCTTATTTTACAATGTCCTTTATCATTGGAAAATATGGCGAAATGATAATTTGAATATTTCATTTTCTGTTATCATTTTGACCAAACTATAAAACAGTATAATTAATTGAATAATATATTTTATAATTATAAATTATTAAACTAAACTCATAATTAAAGTGCAGTAAAACTTAATTTGCATTTATCTCGGAATGGTGCAATTGCACTTGTCACTCTTAACACATCGTTTGCGGGAGACGCTTAAAGGCGTCTTTTCCATACTGTTGGTAGAGAGCGGGAAACGCTTAAAAGCGTTTTTTGTATTTGTATACTAGTGATAGAGCGCGGGAGACGCCTTAACGCGTTGACACTTAGAGTTACAACATATTACGAGAAACGTGTGATTCTTGGTTACTCTCTGAACTAAAAATTAGGCGCCAGCTCCTTTGAGGCGTGTAATACCTGTACCGGGTACCTAAACCCGGCAATTCGTGGACTTAGGGTCGGTTGGCCGACTGTGGTCATAAAACATTCACTTGAAAGCTGTAAGATAAACATTTCGTTTTTGTCTTTATATTTCTTCAGTGTTATAGTGATACTGTTTCGTTCAAGACGTTCTCCATTTTCGTTTCTGTCTACATTCCGCTTTAAGAATTTCGTACAAAATACCTATCATTGTATGATATATTCGTAATCGATCGCTGTTGTGTTTGAAGTTATTTGTTACATATTTTTTATAAAAAAATACCTAATAACAATGGACTACGTTAGTGATGAGAGTGACGGAGAATTGTGTGCTGATAATTTATCAAATTATTCTTGTGATAGTGACGTTGAGAAACATACAGATGATGAATTTGAATTTAATGATGATGAAGTTACAGCGCGTTCTCAGACTTTTTTCCGTCGAACAATTGAAAGCAGTTCGGATTCAGACTCAGATGAATATGAAGAAGAAGAATGGTCATCGGCAGATAATACACCAGTACTGGAAGAGTTTTTAGGTCGCCCAGGTATAAATACCGATAATGCTCCGAATAGTCTAACGGAAGCAACAAATTTATTCATAGGAGAGGAATTTTTTACACTCCTTGTACAAGAATCTAACAGATATTATTATCAAAATATGCACAAATTTAAAATATACAAGAAATCTCTCAAATGGAAAGACATTACAATACAAGACATGAAGAAGTTTTTGGAGAAAACATACATTGGAAAAGATTGAAGGCAACGGCAAAAATAAGAATCTACGAAGACGATGTCGTGTGTGCGCGGTCCACAAAGTGCGTAGCGAAACCCGGTATATGTGTAAATTTTGTGCTGTACCATTACATAAAGGGTGAAACAATATTAGTGTTTATTGTTTTGTATTTTACAAAATATATATTATGTTGGCCGTGCATAAAATGACTAAATCAATAATACGACAAAAGTGTTCCAATGTTTATATTTAACCTTGAATATTATAATTTTTTATCCAAAAATATAAACATTTGTGACCAGATAATAATAGAATATTTCATTTAAGGTAAAGTACTCAAAATTTTATTTAAATATGATCAATAGTTCAGTAGTTATAGCTGTTTTACGTGAAACGTAATTTGGCGCGCGAATCTTACAAAATTGCCCGCTTTATGGCGTGGATTAATTAAAAAACCCCCGCAAACGATGTGTTAACTGACGATATAAAAAATCTTTCAACGTGGGTGGATCTCTATGAGTGGAATCAAATAAACAATGTTACGACATGAAACTGGGATGCATGGTTTTGTCATAGCACGACAGGTGGGGCTCCGGGCGTCGCCCTGTAGACCCCATCAATTCCTATGGGTAATGAATGGAGCGGGCATTCATTGACTTCATGTCCGGTGGTCTACACCGCATCGCATTCACACACCGCCGAGTCTTGTATTCCCCACCCCTGCGTCATGTTTATGGGAGCACTTTATCCAATGACAAAGTAACAGAATTGGATTTGATCCACTGTGTAATTGAATCTATATATTACTTTTTTCCTTCATTGCTGATTCATTCTTCTCGTTAACCAGGTGGTGTTCTTCATGTACCTGTGGTCCATCGACATGGATGCCGTGTTGGTGGCCATGTCCTGCTTCTCGCTGCTCTGCCAGGAGGCCGACATCCGCTGCGGGACGGAAGAGGTGAACGTCACAAGCCTGCTGCCCAACTACCACATCTTCTCCGAGATAGCGCAGGCCAGCACTGTGCTCACCACAGGTATGGTGACTTAAAGTTATATTCTCGCAGTTGTATTAGTTGTTGGCATCTACAATAGGCTATCAGCTGTCTGCCTACAGCGTATCCTCAGATTCTTTGGTCATGTTGCTCGCCAAACTGAGAACTCCAACCTATAGAAGTGGAAGGCAGGAGAAGTAGAGGAAGTTCGCCGATGCGTCGGAGTGACTAAATTTCGCAGGCGTCCGGAACGTCGGTGTCCGCAGCTCTCCACGCAGCACAGGATCGCGAGGAGTGGAGAAACCTTGTACACCAGGGAGATTAGAGTGGGGGTTACGATCTTCAGCAATGAGGAAGTGACTCGAGAAGCAAAAAAAAGTATTAATTGTCTTCTGTTCAACAATTTATTAGGGTTTTGGTTCCTGGTGTTTTTCAGTGTATTTTTTTGTAGCGTCTTCTCCACTTAGCATTACCAATTTCAATATTAATGTTAATTTTTGTCCCCTTAGCCAGCCAAGATGTTTCTAGAATGTGTTTCTATGAAAATGTTCACGGTACGTATGTTCACCCACCATTTTTAAACTGATCCTTACTTACATATACGCATATTCCAAAAAATGTAGCCTCTGTTTTCTTTCCAGAGTAGGTTCCGAAATTAAAAATCAGAACACCCTTTTTATCTGTACAGCTTCGCATAATATTCTAGAAATTTATTCAATTGGTACTAAAAGCATTCATTACTATGGCAGCACCAAAATACTCACTTGATCTTTGACTTCACATTTGTGTTTGACACTTGACAGTTTGTTTTAAACAAAGAAGGGAAAACAACATATTTATCTAACTCTTTTTTTTTTACGTTTAAATTTATGATTTTGATTTGTGAATTACTTTTCAGAGTAGGTTCTGCAATGACAATTCAATGCACTTTTTGTCTATTTTATGCCCTGAGTTGTTAAGGTTAAAAAAATATATGATTTTATGATAGGTCGCGCTGCACTTCAGAAAAGAATCATGGCGCACTTGAGGAAGATAGAGCACTGTGTGAATGGTGTCCAGCCGGCCTGGGAGGAAACTTTCAGAAATTGGTAAAAACAACTTAATTGCTTAACATTCTTTCAGGTTTCTTGCACTTCACTTGCACGTTGTTCCCTTTCTTCCCATGTATCGCCTATCCTCCCCCTTCCCCTCCACCTCTCCCTATCTGATTCTCTATTCCCCTCTGAAATGCTGTCTCTCTCTCTGTATTTTCTTAACCTCATTTCGTCGCAGTAAAGCAATAATGCTGTAACCACCACTTCCCACAAAAATGCTCTGTATACACTATTCCACGGGGAATTCTTTTGAATATCTTACATAGGTTTGGCTGTTACAGCAATATGCTTTCCTGCCACAATATGTAAATGCCTGTATTTAGGCTAGTCTGTATTATTGTGGGGTATAAACTCAAATAACTCACAAGCACCAAACATATACCAAAAATGAGACATACGAGGTGTGTTCAAAAGAAAAGGTAAATTTTGAATTTCCGGGGGCTGTGTACATTCGATTATCGATATTTTTTTTGTTATGTTGGTACACATATGTTTATCATATGTTAGCATTATCAGCCATTTTGGATCAGTGGTTTGTTTTTGACAACTGGAAAAGGTTAGTCACGTTTTGTTTTTTCTTCGATTTTTTACTAAAAAAAATTTTTGTAAAAAATCGAAAAACATCGATTTTTTGGATTTTTTGAAGAAATGCTGATAAGGACATAGAAAACAAAGCAAATCTAAAATTTCACTTTAATCGGACTGATGATGCCCCAGAAAACGGCTATCAAGTTCCGACCAAAACTAGGAAATTCCTCCATAGGATTAACAATTTTTTTCTAAAAAGATTCAATTTTTTTGGTTTTTTTGAAGAAATGCTGATGAGGACATAGAAAATAAATCAAATCTAAAATTTCACTTCAATCGGACTGATGATGCCTCAGAAAACGAACCTAAAGTAAAAAATCGAAGAACACACAAAAACGTGACTAACCTTTCCAGTTGTCAAAAACAAACCACTGATCCAAATTGGCTGATAATGCTAACATATGATAAACATATGTGTACCAACATAACAAAAAAAATATCGATAATCGAATGTACACAGCCCCCGGAAATTCAAAATTCACCTTTTCTTTTGAACACACCTCGTATATAATATAATTTTTGTCCTTTGTCATGTTGCCTACCTACCTACTGCTGATTTTTAAATCCTGCAAAATTCTATAATTCGCTGTAATCTTGGTTTAAAAATATGGCTATCTTTTTCTTTTCTGTGTCTTATTGGTTTCGTGTTTAATTCTAGAGTTGTTAATATTATCTTCAATGATTAAAATACATTGAGATTGAGATTTATAAGCTTCAATAAGTTATTCCAAAAAAATTACTGGTCTTTCTATTTTTGAAACTGTAAATTCATGGTGGAATTCCATATTAAAATGTTTTTTTTTATTTATTAAAAAACTTTTACCTTTTTTCTACTTATTTATTTTCGACCGGACTGGTTTCACCCTATCACAGGCATCGTCAGACTGGCACAATTAAAACTAAATCTATGGTAATATATTAATGTAAATAGGAAATACATTATAAAATACCAGGGTAAAATGTAATTGGGAATTTTGTTGCAGACATCCAAGGCAAACTCTAAGAAGGATATTACCCTGATGTGTACCTATTATAACATAATAAAATATTTTAAAGACTCATTAAAATTTACCTGGTTACCTGTAGTTCATGTAACTACAGGATAAAAACTGCTATAAAATTCATTTTAGCAAACAAGACGGAAATCACAGGGAATAAACAAAACCAGAAATAACCATCTGTTCAAATAAAAGCTGACACGAATGAGTTTATATAATTTAAAAAAAAAATACATAGATTCAGTAAACAAACACAATGTAATCCCACTTCCAGATGGTAATAAACCATCCCGAAAGTAGTTTTTAAAAACATACTAGTAAACAGTACTGTCAGCAATAAAACAAATTTCAAGTCATAAATAAAAACATTATTAGAAAGCAGAGGGACTCATTCCTGACATTGATGCTATATATACCATAGATTTAATTTTAATTGTGCCAGTCTGATCATGTCCGTGATAGAGTGAAACCGGTCCGGTCGAAAATAAATAAGTGGAAAAAAGTTACAAAGGTTTTTTAATCAATAAAAATTCATTTAAATGATATTTATTTTCAAAGGTCACAATCTCCATGCACCTGTGGGTTTCAAAACTAACATTCTCCAGTTTCAGCCAATGTGAGCTGGTTATTACAATAATAACTGTCATGGCCGCCTTCAGTGTCAATTTCATAACTCACAAAATCCTACTCATTGAATAGTCAAACTAACATTCTCCAGTTTCAGCCAATGGGAGCTGGTTATTACAATAACAACTGTCATGGCCGCCTTCAGTGTCAATTTCATAACTCACAAAATCCTACTCATCAAATAGCAAAATTCATAAACTTCCTAGTTGAGTTGCAAAACTTTTCAACAATATTTTTTCAGTTTACATTCAAATCATTAACATGGAAAACCATTTAAAAAAAAAAATTCCAAGATAAAACACTTTCTTTCGTTTTCCCACAATTTTTATGTTGGTGGAGTTTGCGAGTTTCATTTACATACTAAATAAAACTAAATATCTTCTTATTTAATTATGATGTCAAGACACAAAGTGTTTGCTTTCTTAGAAAATTTACTAATATGTTTTGTGCAGGGACTCAATGTGCAAACTGCTGCAGTCGTACCCCAAGGGCCAGGCGGGCAAGGGGGGCGAAGAGTGCCCCCTGGAGGCCCTGCCGCGCCCCACCAGCAAGCGGAGGGCCTCCCACCAGAGCAGCGAACACGACTTAGAGGTTGGTTACAATATCTGTTGCGTTTATCATTTAGATTTTCTCATCTGTCCTTTCCTGACAGCCAATATATATTTATTTAAGTTGAACTAGAACACGCATACATTGGTTACATGTATTCTAATATGAACATAATATGTCTTACGCACAAAAAAATTTACAATTTAAGTCACACTATTCAATTAAACTTTACAGGCTATGACATTAAAAATTGCACTATTTCGTCACTTCCTTCTTAAATTTAAATAAAATATTCTTCTTCTTTTATATTGGCCAGTATTTCTTGAAAAATCTTCATTACATACAGCTTAATTATTTTTAACAGACTGTCTTAAAAAACTCAGCTGTATCCTGCGTTTCGAATGTCGACCATCTTCACATCAAATTTAATATAACTTTGGTTTAGTTTAACACAATTGCAGTTAATGGAAAATATTGCAGCGCCCTTAGAACCCGAGATCAGATGCATGGATTTTGATAAAAATGACCCTGTTTTTATATTAATTGTATCTAATACATTCATCTGCTTCCAGGACCAAATAAACGAATGGGCCAACATGACCTCGTTCCTGTGCGCCCTTGGCGGCGTGTGCCTACAGAAGAAGAACGGCTCGCCGCCCGCGCGCACCGTGCCAGTGGGCCACGCCTCCACTCTCGGCTGCCTCACGCTCTCCAGTGTCACGTCTCTGCATGGAGGTAGAGTCATATTTTCTAAATGAATTATTGTCAAATATGTAGATAAATTCTGTTGAATCTTCCTGGGTATTATGTGTTAATGATATTATAATTATTTGGCTAATAGTTCCATTGCAATCTCTCCCTCTTTCTTATAAAGAATGTATCGGAAGATACTCTCGGTATTGCACTGGTGAAAGACCACCTTTCAGAATCTATACTTTGCTGAAATGGCTTTATCCATGTTTGGTGACCATGTTTGAATAGCCTGGTACTTTCCCACATTCCTACCACTTTACATTCATCCTCACAACATTTCGCATAGTCCCAGTGGCACCAGGCTGTTGAAAGCAGTTGCGGTATTGACATAATTTTTTATAAAGACGTACCGCTGATAGCTCCACAAAAATCTCTCCCTACGTCTCATAAACAACGTATGCAACAGAAGGAGAGCTAATAACGGAGCTCTCAGCGGCAGAACCACCTCTTGAACTCCATTATTCAAAAGTGTTTGTTAATATTTTCAGGGTTGGTGGACACCAGAAAGTGCAGCGTTCTTGCAAACAGCTCCCAGGATGTCCAGTACTGCCCTGTAACTCAGTAAGTTATTTTAAAAATGGTATATTTTCATCACAAACCAGCTGTATCTTATATTTAGAGCCAAAAAACTGTTTTTTTTTTTTTTTCATTTTACACATTTTAATACATGTTTCGCTAATGGGATTCTTAATATGAACATGTAATAAAATGTATAAGAACTCAGGAACATAAAACAGTGTTTTAGCTCTCCTGGAAAGTTGCTAAATATAAGATTCGCCTGTTTGTGTTGTGGGCGACAATTTACCCCCTTGCTTTTCAATGCATAGCTATTTATAGACAGATGCATTAGTTCATTTTAAATTCTCTCGAATAAATCTTTTTTTTTTCTTACGCTGTTGATACTCGTACCTGGAGTATAAATATGCACTATAATCAATATAGTCAATATATATAATATGTCAATATATCACTATAGTCAATATATATAATATGTTAATGTATCACTATAGTCAATATATATAATATGTTAATGTATCACTATAGTCAATATATATAATATGTTAATGTATCACTATAGTCAATATATATAATATGTCAATATATCACTATAGTCAATATACGAGGTGTGTTCAAAAGAAAATGTGAATTTTGAATTTTCGCAGGCTGTGTACATTTGATTATCGAATTTTTTTATTTTTATGTTGGTACACATATGTTTATCATATGTTAGCATTATCAACCATTTTGGATTAGTGGTTTGTTTTTGACAACTGGAAAGGTTAGTCACGTTTTGTTTTTTCTTCGATTTTTTACTAAAAAAAAATTTTGTAAAAATCGAAAAACATCGATTTTTTGAAGAAATGCTGATAAGGACATAGAAAACAAAGCAAATCTAAAATTTCACTTCAATCGGACTGATGATGCCCCCGAAAACGGCTATCAAGTTCCGACCAAAACTTGGAAATTCCACCATAGGATTAACAATTTTTTTCTAAAAAGAATCAATTTTTTGGATTTTTTGAAGAAAAGCTGATGAGGACATAGAAAATAAAGCAAATCTAAAATTTCACTTCAATCGGACTGATGATGCCTCAGAAAACGAACCTAAAGTAAAAAATAGAAGAACACACAAAAACGTGACTAACCTTTCCAGTTGTCACAAACAAACCACTGATCCAAAATGGCTGATAATGCTAACATATGATAAACATATGTGTACAAACATAACAAAAAAAAGATCGATAATCGAATGTACACAGCCCGCGAAAATTCAAAATTCACCTTTTCTTTTGAACACACCTCGTATATAATATGTCAATATATCATTATAGTCAATATGTATAATTTTATTTACAACAGAAAAAAATACAATTCAAAAAGTCCCGATAAACTACTTTTTTGTAGTTTGTCTAACGGGTATGTAGTGTCAATATATCACTATAGTCAATATAATGGTGCATAAAATCATTTTCTTAATATCGACCCTTCCTGCATAAAGTATTGTAACTTCAAAATCGGAACTTTACAGTAGAATGGTTTAAAGAGACAGAAGTTCGGTGCAAATCGAGGTTTTGATTTTTTTACACCAAATTTGGGACCTTCATTGTCAATTACGTATAAATATATACATATAGAAATATATTCTATATATTCCTGATAAAGAAAGCATCGCTTTCGAAACATGTTGATAACTGTGTATATTAATAAAGTGGTGAATACAAAGTAATTTCTTTAATTAATTTTTGACGGCCCCAATGGTCGAGGGGTAAGGCTCTCGACTACGAATCCGGAGGCCTCGGGTTCAAAACCCGGCGTGCGCAAGTAAATTTTATTTCCTTAATTTGTGCTGGTTCACAATTAATTAATTTAAAAATAATATATGGTCTATTTGCGCACGTTCCAGAGTGGAAGATAGTGGAAGACCACCATTCGGAATTGAAACGTTACTTGAAATGGCTTTCAGCTGTGTTTGGTGACCAGATCCGAATAGCTAGGTATTTCTCTACCTTCCTCTTCCCCTTCTCCTTCTCCTTCCCCTCCCCCAATACCTTCAGCCTCACAACATTCCCAAATTGGGGATGCCATAGTCTCACTGGCTCCAGACGGTTGGGAGCAGTTGGGTCTCTTGCAAAAAAACTTGGTATTCATGAAAAAGAAAAAAAAATTATTAAATCTTAAATGTTTGAAATACTAGGAAGAACATTGCAAGTGACAGAGCGCCAAGCAATGTTATTCCACTGAATGGCTCGAGTGACCAAACTTTGAATGCCATTAGAAGGAGGAAGTTTTTTTCTCTTAGTGTTATAGACAGCTAGATCTAGGCACAAGCAACGATATTCTGCCAAAAAATCTCTTTATGATTTTTGGTTGCTTGCAACATTGTTCCTGGAACACATTCATTTGATAAACTGATGGTGGACACACCATTAACTTAACCTTATAATTCTGTTCCCAGGTTCGTAGGACAG
Organism: Halesus radiatus; assembly: GCA_022606495.2. NCBI lineage: Eukaryota > Metazoa > Arthropoda > Insecta > Trichoptera > Limnephilidae > Halesus > Halesus radiatus. Next base: position 100,047 of record JAHDVE020004126.1, read on the forward strand.
CTCCTCCGTCTGCTGGTCTGCATTAATGAGAAGTTCGGTCCGCAGATCCAGAAGCACGTCAAGGAGCTCATCGGTCATGAGATGTCTTCCGCCCTCTACCCCATACTCTTCGACCAGCTCAGGGCCATCATAGATAAGTTCTTCGACTCCCAGCAACAGGTACAGTTTGGTTTATGTTAACAATAATTTTATGGCACTCTTTTACACAAGCAATAGTGTAGCGTTCTGTGAATGTATGAGACTCTTTCATCGGCAGTTTATGTGAGGGTAGTATTCTTTTTCTAAAACCGTCATCATGTTTGCAAAGGGAAAAGTTTGTAATAAAATATTCAAATGGATGGATTTAAAATATAAATGTATTATGTATAAAGCTGCATTGCAAATATACATTAATTGTATTCCTGGGTGGGAACCTGATGCATTTGTCAACTTAGCTAATATCCAGTTGTCTTACTTTTTTGTGAATGTTGCATATGACCATGTGCAGGTAATGCTAACGGAGGTGAACACGCAGTTTGTGGAGCACACCATCTTCATCATGAAGAGCATCCTGGACAACAACAAGAACGAGCAGCCTGCCGAGCATCTGAGCGTCACGTCCATTGAGGGGCTTATGCTGGCCATAGTTCGGTATTTACTCTTTAACCTATAATATAATTCTATATCAGATAAAGATCTCATCTCATCTTCTTCCACTCACTCGGATACAATGCCTCCATCCATTGCAGGCCATGTCTATTCTCGCACAGCCTCTGGAATTGCTTTTTCATCCTTTGTCTGCGTGAGGCTAAATGGATGTCTTCCCTCTGAAGTCGCTCTTATGGCATTCCGAATACATGTTCAATCCACCTCATCTATGGCTTTTTCAATAAAGAGTTGTTCCACAGAGGTAGGACCCCAATAAAGATGCATAGTTTATAGTTCAACCAAAAACAAAAAACAATTCTCTATGGTCATCTGGAATGAAGCGCAGTGCTAGAGTCGAATACGACGTGGCAAGCCACCAACGAACGCTAGCAAATTACTAATAAATCTGTTCATTTATTGAATTCTAAACATCCAAATTTATTATTAAAAAACGGGAAAATATGAAATAGGGGTGACATAAAACTGAAGTTATACTGCATTTATAAAAAACATTTCATTGTTTTTTAGATACGTCCGTCACCTGGATATGACCGTTTTGTCGGTGCACATCAAAACCAAGCTGTGCCAGGTGGTGGAGGCCATGATGCGGCGGCGGGACGACCTGGCGTTCCGCCAGGAGATGAAGTTTCGCAACAAGCTGGTGGAGTACCTGACGGACTGGGTGCTGGGTACCAGCCACCAGATCGCGCCGCCGGTCTGCGGAGACGTAACCGCCATCACCAGGTAAGGAATAGATATGTCTATCAACCAGACATGATCGTCCTGTCTACCTCCTAGTTGACCACTTCAAAATCAATGTATTAACATTGAGATTGTTAACAATCCACTTGCTAGTGATATAGAATATATAATAATTATATCTCTTGTTGGTTCCCAGGGAGTTGGACCAGGCGTGTATGGAGGCGGTCGCTTCTCTGCTGAGAGGACTGCCGCTGCAGCCGGAGGAGTCCGATAGGGGAGACCTGATGGAGGCCAAGAGTCAACTGTTTTTGAAGTAAGTCTACATAAATTACAATATAAATTCTTAATTTACCAGCACCTTGTTTACCTTCAACCCTTCGAGTATTCATGTTTTCTGCACTTTATATAATAAATAATTTGTCGAACAACGGCAACTACACTCTCGCGTAGTAGCTCTCTCGCCAAGAGTGTGGTGTACGCATTATGATATAGAAAGGGCAATAAAATAACGGTTTTTTTTCCAGGTACTTCACACTGTTCATGAATCTGCTCAACGACTGCAACGAGGCGGAGTGCACCGGCATCGAGGAGAACCCCCGTCAGCGGTCGGGCAAGCCCAACACCCTGCGCAATGCCACAATACAGGCGATGTCCAATCTGCTCAGTGCCAACATAGACTCGGGCCTCATGCACAGCATTGGTATTACGCTTCTATATTACTATATATCTACTCAATGAGGCAGAGGGCACCGGCATCTAGAAGAATTCTCATCAGCGGACGGGCAAGCCCACGACCCTGCTCAATGCCGCCATACAGGTCGTGTATTCTTTTATTGAACGTAAGACAAAGACCCCCGGGTTACGAGTAACCTGATCATATTTGAAAAACTCTTACTGCCGTCATTATGTGTTAAAATGTTGCTCGTGCAATGGTGAACAGAGAATGAAAAACAGAGGAATTAACCTGACGCATTTGTCCATTCAGCTACTATCCTACACGTCATTCATGCGTTGATAAACATATTCCAATTATTATTACAGTAGAACCCCGTTAATTCGAAATATTGAGAAAAAAACAATCCTTAGTTGAGTTCCACGGATGCCCCTTCAAATTTGGTCAAGATATTCAAAGTAAATTCTTAAAAATACAACTTATTCCCGTGTAAATTCAATTTTCGCAGGTGGTTATGGACACGGCGGGCCCTTCAAATTCAGATACTAAAAGTAAATTCGTAAAAATATGGTATTATTTCCGTATAAATAGAATTTTCGCAGTCGGTAACCGATGCAGCCGGCCCTTCCAATTCAAATACTAAACGTAAATTCGTAAAAATATGATATTATTTCTGTGTAAATCGAATTTTCGCAGTCGGTAACCGATGCGGCCGGCCCTTCAAATTCAGATACTAAAAGTAAATTCATAAAAATATGGCATTATTTCCGTGTAAATCGAATTTTCGCAGTGGGTAACCGATGCGGTCGGCTCTTCAAACTCAGATACTAATAGTAAATTGTTAAAATTATGGTATTATTTCCGTGTAAATCGAATTTTCGCAGTCGGTAACCGATGCAGCCGGCCCTTCAAATTCAGATACTAAACGTAAATTCGTAAAAATATGGTATTATTTCTGTGTAAATCGAATTTTTGCAGTCGTTAACCGATGCGGCCGGACAGACAATAGTAATTTGAAACAATATAGAAATATTTGGAGAACTCGCCTGTGTCCTAACCTATTTCTCATTGATTAATGTGATAAAGATAAATAAACAAATAATCATTAAATAAAATATTTACACATGTTAATGAATTTAAGATTGTGTTACAAAGAAAATTTATGAAAAGGTGTACAATTTCTAAATAATAGAGTAACAGAAGGTAAACAAGTAAAAGAAGGTAAATAATAGAGTAACAGAAGGTAACAAACTTTACAAATAATACTTACATGAATTAAGGGAAAAAATAATGATTAAATTTAAAATATTGCCATACAAGGAAACAATAAAAAAGCACATAATGTCCAAACGCTCTTTGTTGAAGTTTGTTTGTTTAATATTATTATTAGTATCTACCATTCTGTGTAACCCTCTGTATGAATAAAAATTTTCTTAACACTTGTCATATCATGGACATGATAGTTTGCTAAATGAGACTTGCATTCTGAAAACTTGACAATGTTGTCAGACACCAAATATCCTGATATTCATCAATGTGCAAATAATAATAATAATTGGATTACTTCTATAGCGCCGTTTTCTTGGGAAAATCACCTCAAGGGAGCTTTTCAATTAATTAAATAACATATCACTTGACTTACAACCAGGCACTAATAACCTCATTTCTTTATCATCAATAAAGGTAACACTGCAAATATTCCTGGGATTGTTCTTTTTTATTCCAGACACTATATTAATAAATAATAATTAGTATAATTACCAACGTATTATAAAATAAATCATTGGCAAATGCATTTAGAGTCCCTTGACACCTCTTGCGTCGCAGTGAATTGAAATCTCCCGGTGGGAAGTGGGGCGCTAGCTAAGTCACGTCATTCTAACCGATCACCGCTCTAACCCCTATATGAGCGAACCTTGTAATGTAAGAACCTTGTGTCCGCCCGGGTCCGCCGTTCCGCCGAATCCGGTGGAACGACAGGAGTCATCATTCTGCTGTTTCTATGGTGTCTCTGATTCCAGAAGGAAAAAACATGCATATTGCACCTGTTTTGGCATATTAAATGCATGATTGTCAAAAAGTTGACTACCCACCCCCCCCAGAACCGATCCCTAAATGTCACTGGAGAGAGAGTGCCGGTAGTTCGATTAAAACGCTCGTCGCGGGATGACAAGAAAGTTCACCGCTGCGAACTAGCAACTGGCCAATTCTGGAGAAGTTAAGTGATCAGTGAGGTGAAATATGTGCTAAGGATCCACGAACAAGGTAGGCATAATTCAATTTCCGTGGCATCCCCCCGTTTCTATTCAGTACTTCCTTCACCCCTTTTTCCTCATCTGGTTCTCCGGAATAACTTCTCCGCCAGTCCAGAATTGGGATTCATTTGCAGCTATCGAAACAGCACCTTTGAATATGGTTGCTTTTCATTTCTGACTCGGACTGCTCCGGGTGTTTCTGATTCCAAAAGCAAAAATCGATCATATTACACAATTAAATAGGATCGCTTTTCGTTTCCGACTGTAATCCAAAACCTTAGTCGTTCCTTGGGTGTGAGTCCGGAACTCCAGATTTGCGAACTCGGGGTGAGTCCACCGCCTTCGGAATCAGAATCATTGGACTCGGTCCAGCCGGAACGACTCTCCTCTACCGTATTGTATACTTATTCGATAATATTACTGTGTAATGCTGCTAAAATAATTTTGACATTAACCTAAAAATTAAGTTAAAATTGGCCGTAAAATGTAAATACTGTAGCATTATGAGATGGTTTTTTATTCATTTTTAGATATCGATTTATAATTTCTACTTATATTATACGTAATAAACGTTATATATTCGGCATTTGTTGATCTATATGAAATATTGTTTTAAAGCCATAATATTTTTCACCGGTGTTCCTTATTACATGGACCAAAATAAATTTCGAATTTAAAATAATTTACTATGAAAAAAAAATTCTGGGGTGTTTTCGGCAAAAATTTCGAATTCCACATCTTTTAAAATTATCGGGGTTTGAATTAACGGGGTTCTACTATACTACCCTACATAGCATTTATAAATTGACTAGCTAATGTGTACCCGGCCTTGCTCGGGTTTGTATAAAGTTATGAAGTTGTGAATTCTTGCTTGTCATTAGGGTGCCATAATTGATTTGACAGCGAAAGTAACTATCTCCAAATAAATAAACATTCATTTCAATATTTTATTTCATTCCAAACGTTTATTTTTTCAAAATATATCTAAATCATAAAGTTCTTAAGTAGGTAGGTACCTGCTCGTGTTTTCCATTTTGAAAATATTCTACCCAAAAAATCCCTCTTCTTTTGAATATGCAATCTGTGGCTGACCAGAGTGTTATATCTATGGGCTAACCTAAATAAAACATGGCGGGTTCAATGTTTTTCATACTAATTTGAAAACGTTATAGCAACAGTTTTACATATTGGATTTCATTCAAACTACTTTCTAAACCTTCCCGTCACTAATAAAAACAAACTGTGCTATTTTCAGCGAAACCAGTAGAGTAGTTTTCGAGAACATCGAGGACAAACACATAAACTTACAATGATTTATATACCAGGGGTGTTAGTTGAAGTTTGCCGGTTTTTTCAATAAAGAAAACGCTTAATTCTCGAGGGAATCTCAAAATTTTTTATTCAAATCAAACCATCGGATTCTATACATTTTGCCGATCTTTGAGGCAAATCATGTAAACCATTCCAAAAAAAAAATTTCTCTTTCGAGGCAAACCATTCGATGAGTCATTTTTCGACTTTTTCAAAATTGGCGAAGCGCTGCTCTGCGAGTGAGTGTCCCATTGATGCGAAAAGGTGATAGTCGGACGGGGCAAGGTCTGGAGAGTACGGCGGGTGCGATAATATTTCCCAATTCAATGCTTTGAGAGTGTTCTTCACTACTTTAGCTGTATGAGGCGGTTTGGCGGTTTTTTCGATTTGTCTCTCGTTCATTTGGTGTGGTACCCATTTTCCATACTTTTGGATCTTTCCCATGGCTTTTAAACGTTGGCAAATTGCTCCTCGGGTCACATTAAGTGTTTGGGCCAATTGTTGTTGCGATTGGGTTGGGTCTTCATCCAATAACGCCTGCAATTCCTCGTCTTCGAACTTTTTCGTTGCACCAGGATGTTCATTGTCTGTTAAATCGAAATCTCCACTTTTAAATTGACGAAACCATGTCTCACATGTTCTAATCACTGGAGCATGTTCACCATAAGTTTCTACCAGCAACCGATGAGCTTCAACTGCTTTTTTCTTTTGATGAAATAAGAAAAGCAACGAATGCCGCAAATGCGATTTACTTTGAATGAAACTCGACATATTCACTGAGGTAACCAACTATGACACTATTATTTTGGCAGAATGTAATTTGTGTATTTTTGAAGGTTAATGTCCACAGAAAAATATGACATAGATGCCAAATCATAGAAATGTATACATATCTCTAGCGACATCTATTAGTAAAACCGGCAAACTTCAACTAACACCCCTGGTACATATATATATATATGTGGAATAATTTTCTCGGTTTACCCGCGTAATGTAGTCCTTAGAAGGACTTTTTAACTCCCGACGTTTCGGACAAATCACATTGTCCATCTTCAGATGCCTTATGTCTTGAGTTTTGTTTTGAACAGATCGCTTGCACGTGTCCGTTCAATCCAAAAGTCAAAACCTAAGTGATTGCAAATCATTTTAGTAGTCTAGGACTCAACACGCGTGTCGATAAAGGGGCGGAGAAAGTAGATGTCACAAATAAACGCTTAACGTCATCCTTAGTACAACACGTCCTTAATGAAGGTCATAAAATAGATTTTGATAATACCACGACAATAGCTAGCCTTTACAATGAAACAAGAAGGATTTATCGCGAAGCCATCGAAATTCATAAACATAAAAACAATATGAATATTAGTGTTTCGATAGCTCCAATGAATCCCAATTCTGGACTGGCGGCGAAGTTGAGGTAAATGAGGTGAAGGAATTGCTGAATAGAAACCGGGAGGATGCCACGGAAATTGAAAGATGCCTACCTGGTTCGTGGATCCTTAGAAATTATTCACCTCACTGAACTTCACTTCTCCAGAATTGGCAGCTGCTTATTCGCGACGATGGACACTCTTGACATCCTGCGACAAGCGTTTCTATCGAACTGCAGGCACTCTCTCTCCAGTGACATCTTAGGGATCGGGTTCAGCGGGGGGGTAATCAACTATTTGACAATCATACATTTTAATATGCCAAAACAACTAGAAATGACTCAATCAGAAATCCCGACACTTGGAAAGTCATAATTGATCAAAATTTCCCGATAACATCACATCCAAAATTATTACAATTACCCTCAACTTAACAATAAAACCATTCAGGTTACTACGCGCAAACAGCCTATTAAAGGCCCCACCCCTACCCCCGCCCCCACTCTAAATTTACGTAAAATCGAAAACCAAAAACTTTGTTTATTTGGGTTATTTATCTACTACAGATAAATACATTTTTATGCTGCACCACCAGTTGTCCAACACACCGTGTATTGGCTTGGTTTCCAAACAGTACGATTGTGAACTCTAGTGCCTAAAATATGAATTAAAAAAATACATTTCTGTTTCCGTACATATAAGCACGGAGGAATAGCTTCATTCCAATGAATTCCTTAAAACATATTTTTTTATCTATCCCAAACACCATGCAGGTACACTTAATTGACTTATTTTGAAAATGTAAAGATTAAAATAAAACGGATTTAAGTTTGTTT
>JAHDVE020004127.1:0-46287 GCA_022606495.2 Halesus radiatus
TATTGATTTTATTCATGTTCTGCTACGATTTAACTATGGTCAAAATCGTAATCGGACTCTTAACACTGCAGCTCGTAATAGAGAGGTTGACTACTAAGACACTATGAGCTTCTTCGGGCACTACTTTATTCTTGCATCAACATTTGTTTTGCCTCGTACGTTTAACTTGTTCCATTCAAATTCGAAACAGGTGCATTACGCCAAATACATGTTAAAAATAGATAATACTCCGAGACTCTGTCATTTTCTATACATTAACATAGTAACATGCTACACTAGCGCCTCTAGCGGCCGAGGATACATTTTAACAGATTTTCTATGAAATATATTCTAAATAAATTATAGAAATCTGAAATTCATAAAATAAATATTAGGTAACGTACACATGACCTTACTGCTTTTTGCTCATACTTGAAAAAGTATTAAAGACCCAATTAGGTTTGTAATAACAGTTATAAGCCTCGCCGTTCGCTGCTCGTGTTCATCTAGAAAGGGAATAAAATGGATACTTAAATAAATTGCGAGATATTTTGTTGAATTTATTATTTTTAGACTTCTTTTGACTTGACATATCACAATTCTTATCATTATTTTTTTTTTATTTAAATATTATTATTTAATGGGAACATTTTAATATTTGTATCCATTTAAAGCACATATAAAAAAAATCGTAAGAATTGTGATATGTTGAAAGAAAGTCACAAAATAATAGAGCAAAAAACAGTAAGGTCGTATTATCTAGGCTACGTAATATTTTTTTAAAACCAATAAAAAACGAATATAGCAGGCCTCTGAAGGCGCTAGTGTAGCATGTCGCCATCAAATGTCAAAAAATGAGCGTATTATCTATTTTTTGGTAATTGATTATGCCTTTCTCGATAGGGTAGACAATTTATTAAAATATTCTTGTCCGGCCTTTTCATTCACCGAATTTCTCCGAGATTTAAATATTCTTTTAAAAAAATACGTCTTACACTTTAAAGCAAAGTACAGAAAAAAAGTCTTTGTCTCATTTTTAAACAGTTGAAAATTATGTACTTCCTTAGCTCCATAGCTCATGATGGAAGTGAATTACTTGTAAAAAGCAATAGAAGACGGATCAATAAATTTGCAGATATAAAATGTTCCGCAAATATCATCACGCAAGAGCGAGTTTCTACTGCTTCATATCATTCACAACATCCAAACAATTGTTTGGTTACGAATCTTGGCTACGAATCCGGAGGTCGCAGGTTCAAATCCCGGGGTGCGCAAGTAAATATTATTTAGTTAATTTGCGTTATTTCACAAGTTAATAATTTTAAAAAATATAAATATATATATTATATCTGCGGCACGTTCTGGTGAAAGACAACCATTCAGAACCGAAACGTTGCTTGAAATAGTTTTAGCCGTATTTGGTGACCAGATTTGAATAGCCAGGTATTTTCCAACCTTCCTTTTTTTCCCATCTCCAACCCCTATCCACTACCTTCAGCCTCACAACATACCCTAATTGGGGATGGCATAGTCTCACTGGCTCTAGACGGTTAGGAACGGCTGGGACTCAACGATACTAAAAACAATCAGATAATCGTATCTTCTGCTTTAAAGCAAAGATTATTCTAATGGAGTTATTTTCTCCTTTACGTTTTTACTTGACATGTTTTTAAATTTTCGACCTTATTTCTATGAAAAAGCTTTAATTTAAATTGATTAAAGCGTTAATTTGTTTATCATTACTGTGGAACATATTTTTTCATAAAAGAAAACACGTTTTCCGGTGCTTAATATCAATTTCCGCCCTCCCGGTTTCCCGGCAGAAACAACAAGCGACAACCGTTTTCCCAGCACCTGGGAAATTAATACAAATGTCGCTTTTCGTTAAAAACCTTTCATAAGTTTCACAAAAACCTTTTGTTCTCCGTGTTATTTCACGTGAAATATTTTTTTTACAATGTGAATTTTCATTTTTGAAACGATTCCGGCGAATTATAGCAAACCTTTATTTGTGTTACTAACAAATGAAGATTTATTACTCGAGAATAATTGTTTTTCTTCATTATTTCCTTTGATAAAGTGTAATGTACACTAGGCTTGAAATATTCAATTACTAATATGCAAAACAATTTCCCGGAGGGGGTGGACTTCAGGATAGAAGATCCCCTATCATTATTTTCACAATCTTCTTCGTCGTATCGTGGAAAAGAGTTGGTAGAGGTCATAGTGGGATGCAGGGGTTATTCAGCTATTCGACAGCATCGGGAGTCACTTCGTTCAGCACAGATGTGCCATAGGGAAACTGATGAAGGGGACATTCTTTTACGATGTGTTCTGTTGATTGAATACGTCTACATTCTCAAAGTTATGAATCCTTCAGGCCCCATTTATGCATCATATACGTACAACATATGTAAGTGTATAGGATGCGGTTTAAAGGTCTGTTCACATTTACCAGCACCGCCCAGTAAAGAACAGTACAGTGCAAGAACGGCGCAGACGCGAGTATTCACATTACACCGTGCAGCACAGAACTGACCCAGCATAGACGCAAGTACGGCTGTCAAATGAACTGCAACTGAGCGTTAGCGTCCGCCATAACATCTTTGAGGATTGTATAATCCCATTCCTATATTTATTACCAGTTTATAACCCAAATTCCCTAACTAATTTAATAAATTTATCGTAATCCATCGTCTCGGTTTCAGCAATATCTGCGTCTAATAACGTCAACTAACGAAGTTGTATTTAATGTATGTGTTCATACTAACTGCGCAGGCGCAGACATCACAAACAGCCACCGCACGTCAAAATATTCTAGCCGACAATCTCGGCCGGTGCTGGGATGTGCATGTGCGGATACGTCACGCTTACGTATGCCAGATATGAATGTATTGATAGATAATGTAGACAACTAAAGGCATCGTGTCTGTACTCTGCTGTACTGCACTCCGCGGTGCTTGTAGATGTTAATAGACCTTAATGAGGTCCACGTCTTCCGAGGGAGAGAGAACTGGAAATTTAATATATATTCACAATAAAACCTATTGTAAACTGGAAATTTCATTACATTTGGAGACCATCAAATCGACGATCTATCGGTAGTAATCTGCTGTAATAATATTACTCTTTTAAAAAAAAACGGCCCTATACAAATCATCAAAATATTTTTATTATTATGGGATCTTATGGGTACTGTGTGTATATCTGTACTAGGCTACAGATTTATATAGGAAAGCTTCATAAAATAAACGAGAGTGTTGCTGGCTGTCGTTATGGAAAAATGGGGAAAATCTAAAGGATAAACAAATACCTTTAGTTATATTCAGAAAAAACGAGTTCCATATAAATATTTATTTTATTTGAAGATGAGAAAATTTTTGAATTAAATCCCTTTAAATCGGTTGGGGTTTTTCTCCTCTTTAGCCACCAAATTCTTGCAAAAAACGACTTCTCTGATCCCAATTCTAAATCGCAATCAAAATTCAGATCTGCCACCCTAACATAAACGCGTTTTCTTATCAGTTTCCATGGTTTAAATTCTCATTTAAAACCTTTTAATCACCCACCGGATAATTTCTTTGAAGTGTCTTCAATATCAGTGTGAAATAAAACTGGTGAGTCTAATTTACATAAGATCTTGTAACTCCTAGGCTCAAGATAGGCCAATGAAATTATTTACATGCTGAAGAAATAATTTCGGTTATTGGAAAAAAATATATAATTTAAGCAGAAGTAAGGAAAATGTGAGCTTACTTCGGGCACACGGATACGTTCACAATACACTTCTATCGGTTAATATCTCCAGAGCTTATTTTTTTATGTGGGTACCGCACAAGGGTTGCAACTGCTCCCAACAGTCTCGAGCCAGTGAGACCTTGGCATCCCAAAGTGGGTATGTTGTGAAGTTGGCGGTAGGGGGAAGGGAAGGTGGGTAAGTACCTCATTATATAGATCTGGTCACCAAATATGGCGAAAACTATTCCAAGTAACCTTTCGATTCTGAATGGTGATTTTTCACCAGGGCTATACTGAAAATATGGGACTCTGGGACTTGCCGCAAATATACTATACTTTATTTTTTATTAGTAAATGTCTGAATTAATCAAATAAAATTTGCCAGGATTTGAACCCGCGATCTCCGGATTCGCCGCTCAACCACGGAGACCCTCCAATAATAATGAACATGTAAACATATCTCGGTTCTTCAGAAATCGTTTCAATTGTTTTCAATCGGAATCACAAAATTCTTAAATCTTTGGTTATTTCTAAAATATTTAAGTATTTCGTCTCTTGTATCAAAAGTCATTAAGTTAAACGTTTGCAGCTTGTATTGAAGTCGTTCAAAATGCGAGCAACTTTAATTTAGTCCTGCGAAATTGACTGGCTTTCTAACAAACTGCACTCACTTTAATTAAGGAATCCTTTGTGACAGCGCAGTCTGTAAGATGTTTATGCAGAACTGTTTCAAAGTGTGATGCTTTGAGCTCCACTTGAACAGAAAGGTGTATTTGTACCATGAAAAACAGTCAGCCAGCATTCTAGTTTAAAATGTCTCAAATACAATCTTTCGTAATGAAGTGGTTTTCATATTATATCTACAAATTTGCTGAATTTTTTTCATTATTTTTACAAAGGTGAACTTGGTTGGAACATGATGAATTGTGTCAAAAATATTGAAAGCTTACCGACTTGTTTGTTTCGGTAAATGAATAAAATAATACGGAAAAATGGCGTGATGGTTAGTTAGTTATATACAAAATAATGTTGGGCTGCTGTTGTCCGTGATAGTGATTTGACGGCCCCATGGTCGAGGGGTAAGGCTCTCGACTACGAATCCGAAGGTCGCGGGTTCAAATCCCGGCGTGTGCAAGTAAATTTTATTTAATTAATTTGTGTTGTTTCACAATAATATATAGTATATTTGCGTTCCAGAGTGGAAGATACTCTCGGTATCGTCCTGGTGAAAGACCACCATTCAGAAGTGAAACGTTGCTTGAAATGACTTTTAGCCGTGTTTGGTGACCAGATCTGAATAGCCAGGTATTCCCCACCTTCCTCTTCTCCTTCTCCTTCCCCTCCCCAATACCTTCAGTCACACAACATTCCCCAATTGGGAATGCCATAGTATCACTGGCTCCAGACGGTTGGGAGCAGTTGGGACTCTTGTGAGGTATTCATATTAAAAAAAAATTGATACCGTTAGATCAACTATGGCGTTAATTCTAACACTAATATTTGTTGCTGAGTATATATTGCTACTGATACCTTTTATGTGTTTGGACTAATGCTATATGTTTTGATAGCGGTGGGACTGAAAAGATTTTGAAAATACTGTTGGTTGGGAAATCATATGGTTTTTTAAGAATAATTTTTATTATTATCCTTTGTAGTCCATTAGTATCCTTTTCAAGTGGTAATATTGAAGATTTGAATGGTGTGCCACGCAACAACTATTTCATTTAATAATTATTTGATAATATTTTTATCACGCAAAAGTGAAGAATCTTATTTTTATGGTTTTGTAATCGAAATTTAAATCAAGGCCCAGAAAAATAATCGCGCTGAGCTGTTGCTTCTAAAGGTCAACGAAAAGCAAATAACGAAAATATTTTTAAAAAAATAACTTCTATCAGATTGAAATCTAAAATATTAAAATTTTTCCACCTTGACTTCATCTCATTAATTCAATTTTAAATTTCTATGGCATCCGATTAAGTTCGTTTTTTTTTAATTGTGGTTAAGAAAAGCGTGATCTTTTCAGGTGAGAATATTTTTAATCTAAGACTATTCATTTGACGCTTTTATTTTATCTGCAAAGCAGAAAGCAAAAATAGATTAAATGTAAAATCAAAACAATATACAGGCATTGAAATTTTATCAGGTTTGATTGTGGTTATGATTTTGTTATTATATCGATATTCAAATATACAGTATTTACCTTCTTGAACTTCTGTAGTTTATTTAAAAGCTTCCTTAATTGTGAATTCCTACAGAGTACCTTTAAAGAGAATGTATCTTTTAAATTGATCTTTTTTAAAGGAAAGACAAACATTCTCGGGTTACGAATAACATTATAAAATTTTATAACCTCATACTACCATCATGATGAAGGTCTTAGCCAGCCGAGCAATTGAATTCACGACTCCTGGTTGGGTTAGGTTAGGTTAGGTTAGACATGCTAACAACTCAATTTGTCCAATTTAATTGTCACAACAAATCAGCTTACTCTTTGTTTTTTTCTCGAGAAATGAAGCTAATTTTCATAAGAAAACGACAGCTGTTCGACACTAATCAAAGCTCCCATTAATGTGTTCAATAGTCCGAAGCTTTAAATAAAATGGATTCAGCTACGGCATTTTAATGTTAATATGGTGTATTGGGTTGATGAATAAGTTTGTAAATTTTTTATCAAATACAAGTTAAGCTAGTAACAAAATACGCAGTACTGCAACAAACAGACACAATCTCTGAAGGGGCGCCGAAATTTTTTCCTAAATCATTTTAAAATTGCCTATTACCTTTAATGTATAATACCTACAGACTAATTCTTCTATTGCGCTGGAAACATTACAACTTGTCTCTAGGTCGCTGGGGCGCCAAAGTGTGCACTGAACGACTTTACAAAAATGTATTAAAAAAAGTTTTGTTACGGATTTCTTTTTTATGTATTTCATTATATTACTGTCAAGAACAGCACCATGATCTGATATGCATTCCACGTGGTAGAATAGACGTGTTAGCTCAGCACAGCATTGCTGCGAAATAACATATTTTATTTTTTTATTTATTTATTACAATAAAATTACAAAATTTTAACATAGTACATGATATACATGTTTTTTTCTTATTATTATTCTACTCTCCATAAGTTGAGCTCCAGTAGCTCGTGGTGGTGGAGGAGTATTTACAAACATAAGATAAAATGAATACGTAGTTAGGGTAGGTGATATGAAATGAAAATTAAAAACTTATTAAATAAATACAAACGTAAATCAACAAAACGCCTTGATACCTTCAACACAAACCTTAAGGTTTCAAGAGAGGTTGCAAATATTCTTGTCATTCCGTATAATTTCATGTATAATGTATTTCCCCGTATTTAACTGATAATGTTTTCTTAATTGATTTATTGAAATATGTTATATTGTTTTGATAATACGAAAATACTGAGAAGTGGTGAATATATAATTTTCCTTACTTTATTAATTAATGTTATATTGGGATCATTCTTTCGTTTATTAATTTCTAATTGTTCAAGTAAATTTAATCTTTAGAGCCTTTTTTTCTATATATAATGGTTTAATGGGAGTGAAATAATAGTGATGGGAGTGAATAAAATCATATAAATAAGTCGTCACAATGTGGATTAACCACAGTTTGAAAATGGGCTTGAACGCCAAAACAGCTTTCACAATAATTACAACTAAAGATACTTGCAGAACCTAATAACAACATTATTAAATTTGATTTACATTCGTGTTCGTGTAAATAGTGTTCTACGAAATAAATGCAAAAACAATTAATAATTTTAAAAATATTAACTCACCATTTAGAATTAATGAAAAATATGTCCACTGCACTGCTGCCTTGGAAATAACATTACTCGTACAATGATACCCCGTACCAATGCTGCCTTGGAAATAAGATTACTCTTACAATGATATACAACAGCATTGCTGCCTTGGAAATAACATAACTCGTACAATGATATTCCAAAGCACTGTTGCCTTGGAAATAACATTATTCGTATAATTATATTCCACAGCAGTGTTGCCTTGGAAATAACATTATTCGTATAATTATATTCCACAGCACTGTTGCCTTGGAAATAACATTATTCGTATAATTATATTCCACAGCACTGTTGCCTTGGAAATAACATTCCAATAACAACGCCAATCGCACGTCTGGACGAACATATCTTCAACGCCATATTATTTGAAAAGGCCGATCGTTTAAAAGTAGTGACGAGTGTGACGACATGAGCAGTAAAACACGAATTTATTATATTTATTTTTCATTTGAAGTACATTGCGAATTCAATATTCTGCAACCTTTCTATTTAGCAAATAAGGATCAAAAAACTAATTGTTACTTCCATTCAGCCGAATTAATGATAGCAAAAGATCTCCTTAGAATCGCTGATACCTGATAATTCTGCTTAGCTTTCTGAAGCGTTCAATTTACTTTTTCAGCTGACGCGCTAACGAAAGGAGAGACGTCTTTGGACAGGCGTTAATTAATCTCATTAGACTTTACGGGACTATTAATTGGATGAGAATGTTAACTAAATATAGTATGACATTTTATGATACTTTGTTTTTAATTTGATTATTAAAACACCAAGAACAATTCGACAAGATATAAATTTATTTTTAAATCGATCGTTCCAGGTGCACATTTTATTATCAAAAGCAATCCTAAGTGAATCTTTCTCAAAACGTTTTCCATTTTATAAACATAAACTACCGGGGGATTGGGACCACTGATGAAAGATGCTCACTTGGCAGCTTTGCAGGCGCTCGACCCATATGAACTTTACCACCTGATTTACGTGGTACCTTTTTTTACAAACGTGATAATAAAACAGGGGATTATTTGTAGACTATAGTGTTTTTTTACTGCCTTTGCAATTTGTTCCGAATGCCAAATGATTGAACACGCTTTTGGGTTTTGTAAAGAGATCGTTGTAGGGAAAATAACGCAATGGCAATTTGTGCTAACTGTACGGCGTTTGTAAAACCTGACACCCGCTGCAGAGATTACCGTAGATGTTCTATCTACTAGGGATTTTATAACAAGAGACAATTTCGTACAATAAGGAACTCCAGTCCAATTTTTTTAAGCAATAAACTATTGGACTCAATCGAACTTAAATACCAGTATATTTCGTTTTTCTTCTGAAGTTAGTTTTCATGGGTAAAATAAGTTTCAACGCTTCAATTTTTCAAAGACCGCCAAAACGCTCCAAATCTGTGGCCGTTCGGTTTTGATCAGTTTTGAGGTTAGAATGTCAAATGTCAAAATAAGGATGAGCTTTACCGTACATATTTGTATGTTCTATTCATGGTAAACCATAACTAAACATGAGTAATAAAATTATGTACCTTTTTAGAAACTTTAAATCAAGAAATAATATTAGCATTGACCATTAACAATATTATAATATCCGTATTAATAATTGGTTCGATCATTAATAATAGTTGTTTATATGGAAAAACAATTATAAAGTTTAAAGTCAACCAAAATAAGTTAAAATTTCGCCAAAACAAAAAAATATATATTTAAAATACAAAACAAAATCGAAATATATAAATTTTTCATACTAATCCAAAATTCATCTTATGTTCCAAATGCAATAGTACCAACATAATACGGTGTTTGGTGAACTGTATTCACTTTTCAATAAAGATTTATAATTTTTAATTATTAATTATTTTTATTGAGATTTAAAAACCTCATTGTAATATTTAATAAAAATAATTAATAATTAAAAATTGAATTCTTTAGACTTTTATCAAAAAGTCAATAGATGTCTCATATAAATAAAAAGTCGGATGTAAATACGAGACACTGTTTAAATTTGCAATAGAGTTCGGGTAGAACTTTGTAAACATCATAAAAATAGCTGCCAATAATATGAGATTAAAAATGGAAAGTAATATTCACAAACCTTGAATTTGAGATATGATATCGGTGAAGATGACACAAATTGAACTTGTCTCATTAGCTAAGTCGGTTGAGCGTTGCCCCGGATAGGCAGAGGACCTGGGTTCGACTCCCAGATGCGACTGAAATATTTTTAGTTTCTGTCCTTTTGTCCGATTTCATCTTTCATTTGAGTTTGTTAATATTATTTTCTTCAATGATTAAAGATTTATAAATTCTATATTCAATAAAATATATATATTTAGAATCGGCGTTTGCTGATCTATAGAAATATATATTATATTTCCAATTTATATCGGTTCTCCATTTTTATCGGTTACCCCGGATAGGTAGAGGTCCGGGTTTGAGTCCCAGATGCGACTGAAATCTTTTTATTTTCTGTTGTTTTTTCGGATTCATGTTTCATTTGGGATGTGTTAATATTATCTTCTTCAATGATTAAATATTACAATGAGGTTTACAAACTTTAATAAGTTATAAAAAATTGAATATGCTAAGTAACTACTCGTCGGGTCACTTTAATCATGGGATTAGCATGGGGGGTAAACCGGCAACCATTTCACCGGTTAAAAACTTCTTTTTTTTTATTATACAATCAATAACTCTCAATTACTAAATCGTAGGGCTACTTAGTTTAAACAGACATTCACTTGACGGGTAGCGTTACTCAACGGTGGTAGAACAGTTAATATACGTTACTGGATGAGTAGTACTAATCTTCAGTTTACACAGGGATTTTGAAATACCCCTTGTATTATTAATTTCGGCGAATTATTTCTGTCTCCTACATTGATCTCTTGGGTTGACGCTGAGCACACGTGTCCCTACCCACATCGTATTACTGTGAGCTTTTAGGCAACTTTTGTATTAAATGTCCATGTAGCTTTGTAATCCGCGGCACAGACACCACCGAAATCTCTACATAATTCGTTTTGCGACCTTATCGCTCCACGTAGTAAAGATAACCCTGCCGGAGTTCGGGAGATTTGCAAAAGTCGGCCAATTAAAGTAATTTCCATCAAAGTCCTCCCTCTTAGCCCGAAGCCCTCACGATAATCAAACAAAGCAGTATTACGTATTACGCTCCTACGGAATAGAGCCCAAATTATTAATACGTAGGCACGTTAAATTCGATTTCTAAATTGGATTACTCTGTTCCTTTCGGAATTAGCAATAATTACGACATAATAAAATAACTAATGATTAAAATAAATTAGAACATTAAAATTTATTTTTGTACTAGTATAATAATAGAGCAATTATTATTTTATTTATATAGCGACGGTTTTGTGAAAAATCACCTATAGGGCGCAGTAGTTTGGAGATTATCGGTTAAATTTACTGAAAAATTTATGGTCACCACTTAAAATTTACTATTCTTTCTTTTGTAAAGATATTCTAGAAGAATCTACCATTATATGAAAATATTTATAGAGGGTTTATTTCCAGTTGTCACATTACATAAGGCAACTACTATAAAACAGCCAACAAAATGTTTACCTTTACAAATAAATCGGGAGACATTGGGAGTGTTAATTATTTTTCCACGCTTTCAGATTTGAATTCAACAAATATCATTAAAAAAATTCTATGCAGCATGTGCCTCAATATCGAAAGGAACCTAATAACCATTTATATTTTGTTCTAAGCTTGAATGCAATTGTTTTCGCAAAAACAATTTCTATGTGGAAAACATATATTTTTTTAAATAATGCTTTTAAAAATCTAAATTATCTGATGTGTACCCGGCCTTGCTCGGGTTTTTTTTAAATAAAGTTATGAAGTCATAAATTCAGGCTTGTCGTTTGGGTTCCATAATTCATTTGACAACAGAGAAACATTCTTTTGAAAAATTTATTTCATTCCAAACATTTATTTTTTCAAAACATATCTAAATAATGAAGTTTTTAAGTAGCTACTTATTTTTTTCCATTTTGAAAATTTTCTACCCAAACAAACCTTCTTATTTTTAATATGTAATCTGTGGCTAACCAGAGTGGTATATCTATTGGCTAAACTCAATACTATAGGGCGGGTTCAATGTTTTTTAGACTATTTTTCAAACGTTATAGCAACAGTTTTACATATTGGATTTCATTCAAAATACTCTCTAAACCTTCACGGTACCAATAAGAAAAAACTGTGCTATTTTTGGCGAAACCAGTAAATTAATTTTCAAGAAAATCGAGGACACACAGACAAACATTTATTTTTCATATAGACATACGGAAACCATCATAGGAAGCACAGTTGCTCTCAAATTTAAAAAATGACCCAAATGTTCGTTAGGTACCTGATATTGAGGAACTCAAATATGAGTTGATGTAAAGATAGATATTTTAAAATTCATTCTTTTCAGTATTTTGAAATTCTCAGAAATCCTTTTTATTTGTCCAATCAAATATTTATTTCTCTCTCATTACATTGCAGAGAAATTTGGACGAAATCTACTCTCAAATGTAATAAATTATTAAAGACCTAATTTTACGTCTCGGGAGCAAATTTGATGTTTCAACCTTTTCATTTTGTAAGCGACCATTGTCGTTACAAGACTGTAAACATGTAGGGTGCTGGTCAAGTCACTTTCTATGCTTCTGGGGGTACGGGGCCGACTATCCTTGAGGCAGGTTCAGGAGTCCTTCAGGTGGGAGGCAGGAGAAGTAAAAGACTTTCTATGGTTACAAGATGTGACTGGGTACGAGTCACGATTGCTCGTCCGAGTGTGACTGGTTTATTTTCAGAAATTTTCGCTTTTATATCATTACAAAGTGATACAAGTTTTCTACACTAGGGGCGCTGCTGAGGCAGACATGTAAATAAGGGGTCCGTGCACGGTATTGTGCTGCCACGGGGTTAGTTGCATTGTCAAAAACCCGCAACACGGTATCGTGCTGTCGCGGGGTCGGATGTGTTATCGAAGTGATAGGAAAGTCTGCCACACGATACTGTGCTCCTGCGGAGTCGGGAAATTCCCGTGTGGTTCCGAATGCGGAGGAACTCCAACAAAAAGGCCATAGCCGACACCCTCTCCCCTCCTCACATAACACAAACAGACACGTATGTATATATGCCAAGGTGCTGATGCTGGTGCTGCTCGGAATGCCGATGATGACGCAAAACATGCAATTTAGTAGGGTTTTTTATAAACAGATTTTTCCCTACAGAGATCACAAGACGCAAATGACAATAACGGTCAGGTAATATTTAAAACTACCACCATGCGGTGAAAAGTGTGAGGCGCAAAGACGCCGTTCTATTTGTATAAAGAACATGTAAATTTAGAGACAGTAACTTTAAATGTTTCGTCACTTCTTGACTAATAAGAAACTAGGAAATGAAAAAAAAAAAAAAAAAATGGTTCCATCACGTCGATAACACTATGAGATGAAACAAATGTTATAAATCTTACATAAGATACAATGCCAATATTACAATACAAATCACGAAGTACATTGATAAACATAATGTTGCCAATTGGAAAGAATCATGATTCTTACGAATAAACGATCACGTCGGTTACACATTTCATATACTCATATACCTACATATTAAAAACAAATATAAACATTTTCAGAACTTGAGGAAACTACGATGTTATTTGTATGAACTTAATCGATTTTAAAAAAACATGAGAAGTAAGAATTAAAATACGCAACAATCAAATTAACATATTTAGTATGGTGCTAATACCCGGCGCTCGTTCAGATACCCCTGGATTTTATAGTATATTCCATAGGCCCCCTTATCTCGTGCCTCTCTCTCCATAATTTCAAAGCTGCCCACTCTCATATTCTTGTTTTTCATGTCTACATCTAAAAGACATGGGTGTAACCACAATTTTTCTGCAAGTGTATGAAAATCATCGGATAATAATAATAATAAATGTTTATTCCGGTATGTGGGTAGGTTAGTGCAGTCCCACACATTCCATATAAAATATACATACAATAGTTGTAAAAATATACAAAATATGTACAAAAATTAAAAAAAATAAATTATAATAATATGATAGTAGGTGATTGATATATGACACACAAAACAAAACAAAAAATTAATAAAAAATAAGTACATGAAAATAAAGTCTTTAAGGTGCTGCGGCATTTAAATTGTGAGGAACCAATATCTTTGTCCAGTATGCTTCGATTCTTGAGGCGGGCCTCCATGGTGAGGATATTCCTGGAGCTGTTTATTCTTTCCCTCATTCCAGCCACATAAGGGCTACAAAACCGGAAACTCGCCCCTCCGTGAACATATTGGAAGCGCTGCAGTATCCGGGGAGGCCAAATATTATGCGGAAGGCTTTATTGTACTGTACGTAATAGTGTGTATTTCTAAGATGACAATAATTTGACAAGAACAAAATGGAGGTGTTTTTTGCAAGGCGTCCACGTAATACCGTCAATCCCTTTCAGAAGTTTTTGTTTTACTTTAACTCCACACAAATAGCCCTGAAGAAAATGATTTTTCTCGGGAGTCGGAGCTTGTGTCAAGTATGATCAAGTAAATATTTCTGACGCGGAAGGTTGGACACGCGCAATTGAACTTTGCTAACGCGGGCGAATCAATTCTCGCCTGCTGTTTGCACCGTCCTTACACCGAGCAATTAACCTAATCATACAACTTTTTTTAAAATAGCTATTGAATGTTGCTGAATTATAATAACGTGCCTTTTACAAGACCGAAATGTTCCACTATTGCAATTAAACGTGAATATTTAGCAAAAACAATGTGATACAGTAATAAGTGAATACAAAAGTTTTTTTTTTTATTTAAAAAAAAAAAAATCAAGATTAATAATGTTATTATTAAGTTCTACAAGAATTTTAGTTTGAAAATGGCCTTGAACGCCAAAATAGCTGTCACAATAATATAAACTAAAAAACTTACAGAATTTAATAATAATATTATTAAATTTGGTTACATTAACTTTTTTTAATTAAATGAATTTCTACAAATTAAATGGAAAAAAAAATTAATATTTTTATTTTATTGTAAAATAAATATTTTGGAAATATTCTTGAAGGTGTGTTAAAATGTAAAGGAATATGACAACCATAGTACCTAATGATTAGTGACCCACCGAAAATTCCGTTTCTTTTTCGGCCAGTTTCGGACGCGGTTTCGTTTTCGACCAAAAATTAAGCACAGCCGAAACCTGCGTTCGTGATGTGTCGGATAATGTTCGGCTTTACTCGGGCGCGTCTGTGTGGTTGGGGCGTCACTTAATTTTTATTTTTAATATTGAATTGAATTGTTTGTTGACGGGTGTACTTACGGAATGTGAAATAGAATATTTTGTTATTGTAAGTTTAAATCGTAAGTCCATCAAGAAACTTATAAAAATACTATTTAGTTTTATAATAATATATTATATTTTCATAAGTTTCTTGAAGAACTTGAGCTTTAAATCTACAGCAACAATGTATTCCATTTCATACTTCATGTATAGACCCGCTAACGAACAATTCATTTCAATATTTAAAATTACATCCTAGAAGTGATTTTTTTCTAAAATATTGAAATTAGCGCCATCTGTGGGTGCGAATTACATTACGTTTATTTAACGTATTTAAGCCAAAGCTCGCGTACATTTTCGCAGACAGCCAAAAACATGTCAAAAACAAATATTTAACATTCAAATTATATAAAAATATATTTCGCTTTCAAAGGTTTTACATTTATCCAAGGCTGTTTATCGTTTAATGCCAACCCCGAAAACCTCAAAGTTTAGTTTAAAAAAGTCTCACGCGATACGAATACATCTTTAATTCGACAAGTATTTATCGGTTAATTTGAGAGTTGAGAGGCGCGGAAACGAAATTACGGCTGTAAATTGAATAATGATGTCACGCCCCTACTAGGGTGGCGTGCGGCAGGACTATTTCCGTTAAAGAATGGCAAAAGCAATTAACGCTACATCAAAGTTCGTCTCCAAGGCTGTCCGGCGTGTATTCTTCCCTTATCCTCAAGGGTAATAAATATCCTTTCATCTCATTAACTCAGTTTCCTCATAATACTTTCCCAGTTTTCAAACTTTTAATATATATTAGGCTCAAACTGTAGTTGAGTTGGTGAACGGGTTATATAATCTCGGTGCTAAAGCACTTCAAATCTTTGGCTTCGGGTCTAAAGTTAAGGGGTTAAAGTTAAAAATTAATTCAATTTATATGGATATATTTGACAACCTAGCAAATTTCAAAAGATGGATAAACGAATAGTTTCTGTCTAGTTTTTAAATTATTGTTAACTACAACTCTTACATTATTTAGTTATTTGTTATTAATGTTAATATTGACTTTGTGGATATTGTACTATTTACTTTTTTCAGGTGTAACTTAACTTTTATCGTGTGTAATTTAACTTTTGTGCATGTTTCATATTTTTTATTTGTCTTGTGTGATTTTCAAAACGATGGATCTGTATGTAAAAGCCTTCTGGGCGTTTAAATAATAAAAAATAAAAAAATAAAAATGTTTTCGAAAAGATCACTTACTTTGCGGTTTGACATATTTTCAAATATAAAAATAAAAACGCTTTGTTTTGAACCACAAATATTTTTAATTTATCTCCAACAGGTTTCGCTTATCCTAAGCTTCGTCTGGGAAAAATTCAAAACTAAACAACAAAAAAATACACTGCGTGAGCATGTATAGATGAAATAAAATATAAATAGAATAATACGCAGACGAAATATAATTATTTTGTTTAAACAACTATTTAATTATTTAATATCTGCATGTTTCGAGACCAATGGTTCCCTCGTCAGGATACAAAGTATACTGTAAAAAAAAATAAAATAATAATAATAATAATAATGATATACTCGTATATAATCGTAGACAAATTATAAGCATAGATAAAAAAAAATAACGATATGTGGTGAGAGAGGTAAGTCATTGGGTATAATTTTATATGAAATAAAATAAAAAATCTGTTTGGCACGTTAATTTTTATGCAAGTTAAGTCCTCCATAATTCCACAAGTAACATTTAGCTATTAAATGTTGGAAGTGGAGCACAATATATTGGCAGATTATTCATAAACAGGAAATTTGTTTTTTATAAACTTAAAATTATGAAAAGTAAATTACATGTTAATGACGACAAATTCAGTTTTTAATGGGTTTTTAATTAAATAATCGTGTTAAGAATTAGAGTGGTAAATAACATGTGGGAGATGTGATAGGAAAGCTAAGCATTTACTAGAAAAATAACCTGACTTTCGAGAAATTTAATTTTGCAAAATAATATATGTATTTCATCTCGCTTTTTTTTCTTTTTAAATTAACTAGAAATCTAATTTAATAATGTTAATGTTATTATTAAGTTCTGCAAATATTTTTAGTTTTTTATCACTGTGACAGCTGTTTCGATGTTAAAGGCCATTTTCAAACTGCCTTGAACGCCGAAACAGCTGTCACAATAATAAAAACTAAAAATACTTTCCAGAACACAAAAGCAATTAATATTTAATCTGGCGTTTCCAAAATATTCTTCAGTCTCTCTTATCCTATTTTTTGCGTATTTTTATGATGTGATAGATGGTGTTTTTGATTAAAAACCAAATTCCTCGTATTCCGACACCAGTTGTATATACACTTCGTCATTTTGACGGTTTCTTTACTGTGTTTTTCATTGCTTTCTTTATCGCACTTAGTTTTTGTAATGCTTAAAGTTAACTCGGTACCCGTACTTGTTTAATACCGTCAGATCAATAGATCTTTACAATATACAAGTTTTTGCGTTTCTCGCGGCTTATTTCTACTGCTTACATTATCGTGTATCTACGTAAATCGAACACCGTTAATACTTTTACGTATTCGCAGAGATCTCGAAAACCCTAAATAGTACAAACCTTTTTTCAATTAGCTAGTCAAGCATAACTTGTGTTAAAAAGGCATTGAGTCGGCTACCTATATGCACATCGTTCTTAACCCTTTCGACTG
This sequence comes from Halesus radiatus, assembly GCA_022606495.2. Taxonomy (NCBI): domain Eukaryota; kingdom Metazoa; phylum Arthropoda; class Insecta; order Trichoptera; family Limnephilidae; genus Halesus; species Halesus radiatus. The sequence continues at coordinate 17,597 of JAHDVE020004127.1, forward strand.
CTAGTCGGCCTCAAATTAAATAGACATAAAAAAAATACGCTGCGAATAACATTAAAACCTATTTAATCATTGTAGAAAATAATATTAACATAACCCAAATGAAACATGAAAACGGAAAAAAAAAACAGAAAATAAAAAGATTTCAGTAGCATCTGGGACTGAAATTATTTAGGTTATGTTAATATTATTTTCTACGTAAGTCTTAAAATTAAATAATATTAGTATTCTGTATATTCCTGACGAGGAAAACTTCGTTTTTTAAAACATGTTGATATGTACGAGTATATATTAATAAAGTGATGATCACAAAGTAAATTTTAATTCGTTTATTAATAATAACGCCAAACAGTGAATACCAATCTTTTGAAGAAATTATATAAATAATATTAAAAGTAGTCAACCGTGTCAATTATAAACTTTCCACCGCTGATGAAGTAAATGATAAAAGAAAAATTTGATGCTGCTCTTAGTGATTCTTGCGTTTATTTGGAATAAAAATGTAGAGAGCATTTTGGTCGATTACTTTTTTTTTCAAAAAGCATGAAAAAAACAGTTGGTAAACAAAGAACAAATGAACACTCCCACACTCGGAACGGTTAGAACACCAATATCTAAAGAGTCAGTATAGATGTATCCGATATCTTGCGGTATTATAATACATCTACATGGTACAAATATATTAGGTTCAGCCCTAGAGTAGTTTGAGTGATCTGGTTTGAGTGCGGTTGTGTAATAGATTTTCATTTTATGTCTCGTATAGTCGATTTAAAATTGTTAATATTTTAAGTTAACTAAATTTGTGGATGTTTTAACAAAGAAGTTCTGTTTATAGTTGTTTTTGCAAAGAGGGAGGAGAAAAGTATGCGACTGTCTGCTGTTGCAATTTGGAATATGGAATGACAGACTTTGAAAAAAATTAGAGGCCCTAGCACGGTCAAATCGATAACTTAACAATATCAGATCGATAGTACTAACTGACGGTTGCCCTTTTTAGGTGCTTGGATAGCCAAACCAATATTAACAACGAAATAAATGAGAAATTGCCCTACGATGGCAATACTGGAGGGTATTGTCTATGGATCGGCATTACAAACGTCAAATGTACGTACAAATAAACGGACAATGTCGAATGAATGTTCAATGAAATATCATAATAATATTAAATACACTCACTTAAATATATATATTGGGAGTCCGTATGAACTTTTTGACTTTATAAAGGGAAGTTAATTGGTCAATGAGATCCTTAGCCATACTTCGTGACATTCTGAACAACTTTCTAAATTCCGTTTCCCAAAGTTCGAGTGGATTCTATTGATCGCGTATACGACGTCTTTCATTTCTACGAGCTTCATTAGATTACCTCCATTCATTAATAAGCCAGTAATTTTGCCCAACGAACGACATTATTCAAAAAGTAGTGTATATCGACAGTTAACTGAAACTTATCTGACACCCGAGACACACCCGCGCTTGGACATACAGCCTAACACAGGCCCATGACCACAGATGACGGATTTAGTCAATATTGTATTGATATATGATTTTATCTATCCACCCTGCAGGATCCCAGGACTATCAACTAAGTTGTGTGCAAATTTTAAATAACATTATTGAATCCCCTGCATTTCTTTGAAAAGTTTGTGTTTTTATATAGAAAAACTGTGCGGAGTAATTGGTAATATGAAATCGAAAAACTCAGAAGTTTAAGTTTCTTAAAAATCTAATTTAGACGCTGTAAATTCTATTTTGTTTGTGCTGCAGAACCTGGATTCCTCACCTAGGATGCGTATTCTAGAATTCTGCGAACATTTTATGAGAAGGACAGTATTTCGAAAGTGTTGATCTTTGAATTGTTTTCAGATACGAATAATGAAACCGATCATAGAAGTTGCGGTAGTGACTAGGTGGTCGATATGCTTGTTGAAATTCAATTATAAATAGTAAACACGCGACAATTCTTCAGTTCAATTATGTATTACCATTCCTAAAGCAGCCCACACACCTCTGCTAGATACTGATTAAATCATCAAGTCAGTTTAACGTGAACGGTTAACAATTTTGTCAATTATATTGCGAGTGTGGTAAATTTGCCTTGCAACAGTTTTGATAGGACTATTCAGTCTGTCTGATCGACTGAAGGAATCGCCATGTTACTGGTGCAAAAGGGTACTGAACTCATTTTCACCGGATTTACTATGTCAGAAATAAATTATTTTTCATTAATTCATAGGTTCTCAACGTGGGCGATAACGTCCCCTTGTGGGCATTTGAGACTTTCAAGGTGGCAGTAGAAGCTCCAGAGAAAATTAGGGGGCATTGAGATGGCACAGGGAGGGCGTGGGCAGGTAAAAAAATATAGTCTTAAAAAGACAAAAAAACACGCTAATCACGTACTAATAAATTCACAGAGATTTCAAGGAACGATTTTATGATATTTTGAACATGGACTTACCAGACTGGGTATTGGATCCTTTTTCAAACGTCAATACAGCAGGATCATTCCAGTTAGAAGAAGAGCTAATAGAACTGATGAGAAATGAGGTATTAAAAATTAAATTTAAGAATGGCTACCAAGAATTTTGGCTGCAGAAGCCGATTTCGCAACTGTACACAGGATTATGGTCGATTGTTCAACGATTTCTGATAGCATTTCAATCGTCCTATTTAGCTGAACGTGGATTCAGTGCTGTACCAACGTTGGTAACTAAAAAGAGAAAACGACTCCATGTTACTGAACGCGTCGACTTAAAGATTGTTTTTAAGTAAAATCGATAACAGACTCCTTAAAATGCATCAAATTCAACCTTCGTATTAGATAAGTTATAAATTCAATGACTCTTGAATGTAAATAAAAATACTTTTCAATGTAATTATGTATGCGTTTTAATTGATCTCATTGAAACATTCTTCTTTAAACTCAGAAATAGGATAGGAGTTATATCCTATCTTACGACTATATAATATTACAGTGTAAAATTACACGTTTAAATATAATGGTGTCAATAGCTGTTTCAGATTCGTGACAAAAGGTATGTAAAAAAAATGGGGGGGGCTCTAGAAAAAAAAATCTCAAAGTGGGCAGTGGACAAAATGGATTAATCCAGAAGCTTTAAATTTGGGATATAATTCCATTTAACGTTTTTTCTTATATAATGTTTAAACAAGGTAATAATTTAGATTTTTTGGTTCTTCCGACATGTCTTACATCCATACAAGTTAGTGATCAAGCTAACTTTTATTATGTTAGTACCGCACAAGAGTCCCTACTACTCCCAACTGTATGGAGCCATTGATGACATTCCATCTCCAATTGGGTATGTTGTGAGGCTAGAGGTGGCAGGAAGGGAAGAAAGTTGAGAAAGAGAAAGGTGGAGAAATACCTGGTGCAATTAACTGCATTTCTATCTAGTAAAACTAACTACTTTAAATATAATTTTTAATTAAATAAAGGAGAAGACTAAAAAAACTAATAATACTGCAATTCTTAATCATATATAACCTCCAAACTAAATAAATTAAAGTTGACTGGAGATTCCCATTTTGTATAATCGAAAGAGCATCCGACAATTCTTTCAATCAAATTTGTATCATTATTCGCCATGCGACCAACTAAAACGACGCCAGTCTCGTCCGATCAGACTGAAATGAAGGTGCATGGGCAGCTTTAGTTCGCATGAAATACTCCATCCGAGTTTCAATACCGCCTTCATGTTTATTCTGTTCACGCTCCAAGTCGACTCGTCCGTCTAATTTTGTATTTAACAGAATATGTTTTTCTATATTGAAGAAGTGTATTATTTGAATTGCTGAGTTGGATAAAATGCGTGAGGCGGCGGATAAGTAAACCATTTACTTATTTGATGGGTAAATAGAACATGCTTGGAGTGCAAACTGGATGAGAAAATTTTCATCGCTTCAATATTTATCTAATGAAGAATTATATAATGAAATAAAAAAAATAGATTTATGACGAATACTTACCACTTTAAAATAACATTTTACGAATTAGAGGACGTTTAAAAACATGGAGACACATTAATAATTGTTCTAATCAAAAGAATAAATAACTTAGTTTACATCACTTTATTTATATACAATCAACATGTTTCATGAACAATGTTCACATCATCAGGATTAGTTGTATAACAACTAATAAATAAATAAACTAAGTTATTTATTCTTTTGATTAAAATAATGACATCACAAAGTGAAACCTTTACAGAAGAAATTTTCTTCAAAAAATTAATAATTGTTCGTAATATTTCAACTACCTGCATAGCGCCCTTGAGGTGATTTTCCCACGAAAACGGCGCTATAGAAATAATCCAATTATTATTATTATTTTAATTAATCATGCTTTTGAATTTGCAGATATGTAACTTATAAGAATGTAAATCAATGTTGCAGATTTGAAACGAGTTGATATCATTACATCATAACAGTGATGCATAACCTTTTTAGCCGGAGAGCCAATTGATCGATTTTCAATATCCTCGCGGACAGCTTGACTTGGTTAACTTTGCATTCGTAGGCGTCGCTAGTGTAAATTTTAAGAGTCTTTTAATGTGAATACAGTACTAACGTTCGCTAAACCTTTAGATAACACGGCGACATTTCTGGAATGCGGGTGGTATAAACTCTTTATTTATTTTTCCTAAAAAAATGTATGTAAGTGTACATTGTTTTTAAAGAAAGACAATTATTCCCGGGTTACGAATTTCAACAATTTTTGAAAATTTCCTACTACCATTGTTTGTGTCATGATGGAGGACTTAATCGGCAGAGGAATTGAACGCACGACACCTAGGTTAGATCCAAATAACGTCGCTGCTTTTATAATATAGCTTATGTGCCGTTATGTACCAGCATAGGTGAATAAAATTTCATTTTGAAAAAAAAATAGTATCTACGAATTAAAAATCTTTCCTTTCATAAATTCTCTTTGTCATGCATTTATACATTATTATACATACATTTTGTAAACTTTTTTTTCTTCTTTCTGTCCACATAATCATTTTAATGTTAAAATATGTAAAAGCCCTTTGGGGCATTAATAAATAAATAAATAAAAATAGATAAAACAATAAATTCTCCCAATTTTCGTCAGTCATAAATTTCAAAGAACACGTAAAAACAAATTTTTGGACGGCTGATTCAAAATATTGAAGACAAACGGGTTTGTCGGGTTGCATTTTGTAAAATAGAATGGAATCCATTAAATATTTCGATCATAGTCCCTGGAAATCCAAACGATATACCATAACTCACTTCCGTTACTTCTATATTTTCAAATGGAACCCATTCTGAATATCAATGTTTATACGCTCATGAAGAAAGGGGGAAAAAAATTCTAGGCCCAAACTCAGACAAATGAATAAGATCTGTTTATTTTTATTTTGCCAAGTGGGCCGCAGGAAAAGGCTTGCGAACCACACGAAATGGGCTCGCGGGCCGCGAGTTGTGCTTCACTTCATTGTAATAAACACGCAGCTCTTGTAACCAACTATTATTTAAGTAAATTGCAAAAAGTTGTGTAACTACAAAAATAACTGAAAGGGTAATTATATCAGACAGCATAGAGAATTACAGGGAAATAAGTACAGTGACAAAATAAGGAAGGAAGGACAATTGGGTAGAAAATAGTGGTTTATGGAAGCATGTTAGGTATGGGTCTTTACGTTCGGTTGAATCATATACAATTTTTTTTGAAAGAACACTTCCACACATCTATTTCATTTTTCACATTTTCCTTTTTACTGTTGTATGTAATTTTTTTTATTTTTTTTATTTTTTATATGAATACCGCACAAGAGTCCCAACTGCTCCCAACCGTCTGGAGCCATTGAGACTATTGCATTCCCAATTGGGGAATGTTGTGAGGCAGAAAGTATTGGGAGGGGAAGGAGAAGGGCAAGAGGAAGGTAGAGAAACAGGGAAATACCTGGCTATTCAGATTTGATCACTAAACACGGCTTAAAGCCATTTCAAGCAACGTTTCAATTCTGAATGGTGGTCTTTCACCAGGGCGATACTGAGAGTATCTTCCACTCTGGAACGTGCGCAAATACACTATTATTTTTAAATGAATTAATTGTGAAACGACACAAATTTACTTGAGCACGCCGGGATTTGAACCCGCGACCTTCGGATTCATAGTCGAGAGCTTTACCCCTCGACCATGGAGGCCGTCACACTTAAACTGAAAATTGTTGACTTTAAACTGGAAGATAGTTAGTAGGTACATTATTTATTTAAAAATAGTGGTCCTCCACATGGTTCCTTTTTTAAATTGAATGAGTTTGTATTATGAAATGTCACAATTATTCACGCTTTTGCAGAAACGAAATGTTCGTTCGTGGGAGAGGTGTTTATCAAATGTTTGTTTATTTTATTCACCTCAATTCAATGGAGCCATCCATCATGCAGAAATTGCTGTCATTATTATAATTTTTTGGTAGCAAACATTTGTGGCTTTCGAAAGAAATAATTCTTTTTTTTATGTAAATGCCCTTAAAAAAATATAACAACAAAAGGTCAAATAGAAACATATTTATACTTCTCGATAATGTTCGATTTCCATATATCTTCTTCATACATCTTACTGAAAATCTTTTGACCGAAGCCAATCATCCTTATGAATAGGGGACCTTCATTTGTCATGGTCCTGTGCTTCTCGGAGAGCAGTGAACACTAATATTCCAAACTCCTGAGAGACTTGATCGGTTCAGTACATCAAAAATGTTTTTCACTGCTATCAAAGGATCAGTAACATCCCTGAAGCGGTCTTTCACAAATATTGAGCTTTCCACATAATCCACGTTAATAACTTCCCTACTATTTGAGTACTGGTTCGAGTTACACCATTTTTTTTAATAAAAAAAAAAAAAACAACAACTTGTTGAGCTAAATGTACCATCCAAAAGCCGCTACACCCGCAGAACCTTCAGCAAACAGTACACAATCTATTTTGGTTTCAAAGCTTCTCCAGAATCAATACATCGGTCCATGGAATTATGAACATTTCATTAACCATATCACGCAGGAGCCACTTCAATATCGATGTAAAAAACTCCCTGACCGAATAATTACTGTATTAGTGACACACATCTGATCGATGCGACGAATCCCAAATTATCTTGTAAAACGGATTTTTTTAAAGTCTACCAATAGCAACATTACTTATAGCATTACATGAACACAATACAGCCAGCAATTAGTTAATTTATTCAGCAACTATAAAAATTGTGAATTTGGGCGGTTATATTCATAGTAAAGCAACTAAAGGTCTGTTCACATCTACCAGCACCGCGCAGTGCAGAACAGTACAGTACAGACACCTCAAAATTAGTTGCCTTCATTATCTATTAACACATTCATGAAGCGTACGTAAGTGGAACGCATCCGCACATGCATGGGCCAGCACCGACCAAGAATGTCGGCTAGACTATGTTGACGTAATGGTGGCTGCTTGTGATATATGCGCTTGCGTATGAACGCAATATTTCTAAAACCGAGAAGAAGGATAACGATAAATTGATTGAAATGGTCAGGGAATTCAACATCGTAGGAATCAAACATGGTGTGGCGGACACTCACGTTCAGTTTACAGTTCAGTTGGCAGCCGTACTCGCGTCTATGCTGTGTCTGTGCTGCACGGTGTAATGTGAATACTCGCATATGCGCCGTTCGTACTCTGTACTGTTATGCACTTCGAAGTGCTGGTAGATGTGAATAAACCTTTAACCATTTCAGAGGTTCGTTCTAAAAATTCACATATTTTATTCAAAACAGATGTATGATGTTGAATGGCAGAAAGGAGATAAACATACACAAACTAGCAACAATTTCAATCAATATTCCAAACGCTACGTGTGCAAAGGGTCAACTCAGCAAGTGGTCCATCTTTCGAGCAACTCGTGAACCCTAATAAAGAAACGCAAACGTCTGAAGCGTCAGCAATTTGAATGATGTGAATACGTTTCGGCAACCCGAATTTGACCCAAGCGCTGGACCTTTTTTTTATTACTTTTATAAATTCATGCAGACGTTCTGTGCATATTATTCCTCAGTGGCGTTTATGAGATCTTTCACCCTTTTTCATGAACTTCTAGAACAAAGGGTGGTTTCTGTGACACAAATTCAAACTATTTTTATAGAGAAAAAATTCATATAAAGTCAATTTCAAATTACCCCCACAAAAGTTACAACTTTGGAAAAAAATTGCTTTTGCACTATGATTTTTGTTATTTGCCTTCGTGGCGTTGTGGTCTACGTACTGTTATATAATAGTAATTGGTAACGGGCTCAATTTCTTATCTAAGAGGTTTGACCTCACAACCAGAAAATTCTGAAGAACTTCACTCAGATTTTTAATTGTATTATTCTGGACTTTTCGCCTTCGGAAATTTATTTCAACCAACTTTGGCAAAATGCTATAAAAATACGGATAAATCAAAGAATAATTAATTGGTCATTATTTCTAATGGTGAACCGATGGATTAGTAAATAAAAAAGGTAGAAAAGGAGGGGAAGAATAAGTTAATTTAACTGGCAATCAATATATTTTTTACTAGATGGATTACATTAACGGTAAAATCAAGAATATTATTCTTTAACGTCGAAAATTCTTTTAATTAAATAAACATCAATCATCTTCAAATCAGTTCAAAATTCATTGCTTAAATTATTAGTTCATACGAACAAAAGCACAATATTCCATATTTTTATTAGAGTCTCGAAATTCTTTCAGTAAGAGCAATTCAGTGGTACAAAATTATATTTCAGCACATTAATAACCCCATATATAATACAAATAAACTAGAGCACACTTAGAATACTCTTCTCAATTTTAATGAAGGATTAATGGTTCCTAAGCATACAAACAAATATGGACAAAGAACTTTAGATCACATGATTCCTACCTGTTTAAATATGTTACCCGCTGAAATAAAATAAATGTTAACTTGGCTAGCTGAAAGAAACTATTTGTATTAGATAATTAAAATGTTTTTTTCATTACGTACGATTTATTGTTGTCGTTTTTTTAAAATATTTTTGTAGGAATATTTTTGAGTAAGATTCTTGAGAAATACTAATTCTTTACATATGTTTTTTATTTTATTTATATATTCTGTAACCTTAACTGCAAATTTATTATCCAGTTTTGAAAAACAAGCTTCCTTTAGACAAACAACAAAAAAGTACTTTATCGGGACTTTTTGTATTATATTTTTTTTGGAAAATGTTATAAATTAATAAAAAAATAAAACATAAATACATATCCGTTCCTGGGAACGAACTCGCGATCTCTAGATGTTGGGTTACGAGCGTCATTTCTAGTAAGTGGTGTCTAAACATTAATTCTAGTCAGTCGATACGAGGATTCGAGGGCCAGAGTAAAAAATTGTTTTAAAAAAATAAAAAATGTTTTTGTATTTTACCCAAAAAAAATATCCTTACATTTTTAACCGGTGAAAAATATTTTTCATGTTATTTTTCATATAGCCAGAAAACCCTCCGATAATCTGGGGATTATAATTCGAGTTTCATTGCTTGAAAATTTCCATCATAATTACAAAACTAAGACGCATTAATAGCTCAACAGAATCAATTTTCAAAACATAATACTCACATCTTCGTATCTGTTGATATATCGTATGAGTAGACCCTTAATGAAAAATTATTTTGTGGGAGGTAATTCAATATTATGTAAAACAAAATACCCTCAACTCCCAGAATCAGAAAATCACATTTACACCTTAATAATTTAATCACTATTTTTTTTTTACATCGCATAACGGCATTCTTATAAAAGCATTTTTTTTAAACCAGAAATTTTAGAGGAAATCAAAACAGATACTGCTTCCTCCGCATACCTTGAGTGTTACGTTTTGATTTGTTAATGTGGTTTATTCCTACATTCATTTTATTTAACCAGTCCCTACTTTCCCTAATCAACACTATAAATGGCAATACTGTAATGTGACAGTCAGTTATTTTTTAGTGCTTACTTCGTTATCCTCGTTGGCTTTAAACCATAATCTTGTCAATAATACAATAAAGTAAAGCTATCATTAACATTTCGTCCTTGTTTATGATCCATTTAGATATATACGTTCGGAGCCCCACAATTTTCGTGTGGATAGTTTCGTTTTGAATGGTGAGTTTTATAATACCAGGTATGTTAAAAAAAAACCGTTGAAGATTTTTTTTTTCAAGTATTAATTTATTACAGGAAACGGGTGAAAGGTAGAGGAAAGTGATGAAAATTAATATAACGGAAGCATTAAGGTTTTGGAAATAGAAATAACCCTTTTAATTCAGCCTTGAAAGTGTTATTTAACTGAGCATCTCGTACTTCAGAGAACATGTAATTCCAGAGACGTGATGGAATGAAAACAGTGAAGCAATATGTGAATAATGTAGGGTATCCATTAAATGGCCTCCGTGGTCGAGGGGTAAGGAACTCGACTACGAATCTGGAGGTCACGGGTTCGAATCCTGGCGTAAGCAAATAATATTTTTTTTTTAAATTGTATCACATCAATATTTCCCCACCTTCCCTTTCCCTCCCAATACCCTTCAGCCCACAACTTACCCTAATTGGGGATGCCATAGTTTCGCTGGCTCTTGTTAGCAGGGAACAGTTGGGACTCTTGTGCGGTATGGCATTTTTTTTTTAAATCTGGTATATACATTTATCCTTCTTCGTGTTCATTATTATTTTTTAATGAATTATAGTGTATTCCGTCATACATGTCATCAATTATTAAGTTTCCTGTCCAATACCAATCTGTCAAATTCTGGAAATAATCATAAATATTGTGGTATATTGAATATTTTAGAAAAATGTCGCATTTCTTAAATTTCTACAGTTTCGTCCAACCGTCAATTGTTTTACATTCCTGCATGTCGAACGATTCAAAGACAAAACAAAAATTGTCACTCTTAATCCAAAATTTTAGGTTAATTAATTAAAAATTATACTTTGTTTACAACACTTTATAAATATACATAAACATCTATATGTTTCGGCAGCAATGCTGTCATCATCAGGAATATATGAATACATATATTCATATATTATTAGTCAATTAATTAATTAATTGACGGCCTCCATGGTCGAGGTGTAAGGCTCTTCATAAGGTATTCATTTAAAAATTATATATAGTATAATTGCGCACGTTCCAGAGTGGAAGATACTCTCAGTATCAAAGAATACTGGTGAAAGATTACCATTCAGAATTGAAACGTTGCTGAAATGGCTTTTAGCCGTGTTTGGTGACCAGATCCGAATAGCCAAGTATTTTTCCACCTACCTCTTCCCCTTCTCCTTCCCCTCCCCAAAACCTTCAACATCACAACATTCCCAATTGGGGATGCCATAGTCTCACTGTCTCCAAACGGTTGAAACCAGTTGGGACTCTTGTCCGACATTCATATAAAAAAAAATATTTAAAAAAATAAATTATTAATGTCGCCACAAGCCAATCGTTTGAAGAAATTATACTAAATTTTAGAGTTTAAATGGCTGGTATATTTGGTTTGTCTATGAGAGTGATTTAATATGTCTGTATTACGACGAAATATACTTAAAATTATTGAAGCCTTTCTTCTGCTAGTTATGAATATAAACAAAATAGAATCACAGAAATGTATAGAAAATCGATTCCCGACATTTCAGAATAATCTTGGAATTTGGGGAAAACGTTAGTGGCGTTATCATCGGCGAGGCACAAACCAATATCCTTTCATTACTGTCGAATTACGGCGGTTCTGGTATTTGCGCAAAAATAGACGGACAATATCCGCGAACGGCTAAAATCAAACAGGATTCACTTATGACTGAAATTTCATTTGCGATAGCGCGCTCTGTGTAAAATTGTGCTGAAAGAAGTTTTAACGATAATTTTAAAGGATTAATTATATTTGCCGATGAAGTCAATATGTACAAAAAAATCACATCCATTGAAGATTGCATCTATTTGCAAAAAACTTGTCTTCACTTCATGAATGGTGCGCACTTAATGATTTATATTTTAATGAAAATAAATGCGCTGCAATTTCCTTCACAAAGAACAGAAATAAATTTTCAAATGCGTATCACATAAATAACGTCGCTTGATTGAACACAACTTCAACCAAAGACTTGTGCGTGACATTTGACTCGTCACTTAATTTCAATAAACACTTAGATACTGTTTCAAAAAGTGCATCACAAATATTAAGATTAACTCTACGAATCACGAATTATTTTTAAAGTGCAGAATTAACAACAACATTATATAAATCGATTGTGCGAAGTATTTTGGAATACGCATCCACTATTTGGTCTCGTAATTACGAGATTCATAATTACAGAATGGAATCCATGGAATGAAAATTAACCCGTGTGATTGCATATCGTGAAGGTTTGTCTGATCAATTTGGAACGTATAATGATCGAATTTCGCACTATAAACTACAATCTCTGTCAGTCCGACGTAAACTTTCTGATATATTCCTTTTGTACAAAATTACGCATGCATCAATTCGATCACCAATCAACATTAATACACCAACAAGAAAATCAACACGGAGGATAAAAGGTTTTTTTTTTTATATTAAAACCTATCCTGCGAATACGAGATATTTCTTTACATTACCGCGGATAGTAAGAGATTACAATACTATACACTGCTCTAATAATGAAATAAACATTTTTAATGACACAATTAATCAATTTAAATAAAAGTTTTACCAAACCGATAATGTCATTTATTAATTATTATGGCGATCCACCGGCTAAAATTCCAACGAAATGATGGTTCCAAGGTTGAGATTCCCGCTTAACGTCGGCCGCATGTTTCGATTTTCGCAAAAAAAACCATCACAACAATGCGTGTTTTATTCTATTCTGTAAAGCTCAGAAATAATTATTAAAATGTTTTACGGTCATATTCTAAAAAACTTAATTTACCACAATGAACAATACGACAATATTGGAAAAGGGGTTTGTAAGTAGGAGAGTTTGCGCTTTAAACATTTTTTTTAATGCCTGATACTTTATTTTTTTCTAGGCTTATAAAAAGACACACCAAAAAAATGCCCCGTCAAAGGTGTGTTCTACTTGCAGTATTTAATCAAATCATCTATGATATTTGTACGCCATCAAATTAAAGCAAAAACACATGATTTTGCATTACTTCCCATTGCATCGCCTTAAGTACCAAAACAGTGTACCATCAGCACAGGTGACAATAAGGAGTTAGTTTATACACCTACTTATGGTATAATACTTTTTCTATCTTTCACCTGTTTGTCATTTGCTTTAGTATAATTTTTTCCATGTAATAATTGTTGTTTTTTGTACTGATTAATTATCGTTGCTTTTTAAACATTCTTGTATATAAGTTTTGAGCGTGTTGCCGGTTTTAAGTACTAACATAAAAACTAAAATTAAAATTAACCTCTCAAATCTACGAGATCTTTACGTATTGTTTTGACACTGAAATTACCCAGTAAAGCATCACATCTGTTTGTATGAAGCGTCAAAAGATCTTGAACTGCACACAGACTTTATAAAATTTGCACAGCCAATGTTCACCGTTTGAGAATTTTGCAACTTCAGACAAATAATTTTTTTCGAAGACTTGTATTGAATACAAAAATAACTCACCTTTGCCACGTGCTTGGAGGTATTCTTTAAATAATTTAAAATAATAACGAAGTGAATTAAATAAACACGAGAGCCATTATTAAGGGTTGGTTTAGATCATTTCATTCAGGCTACAGAATGTCATAACCCAATTGGCAGCCTGAGAATAATGTAATTCATTATAATTAAATAATATTTAGTATTTGATTTTGCATTTTTGCGGCACGTTCCATAACGGCAGGTACTTTGTATTGCCCTGGGAAAAGACCGCCATTCGGAATCGAAACGTTGCTTGAAATGACTGTAATCGTGTTTGATGATCAGATATGAATAGCCAGGTACTTCCTAGCCTTGTATTCCCCATCCCCTTGCCCTCCTTATTCCCGTCAGACACAGCATATCCCTATTGGGACATAATACTTAGGTGAGTGGGGAATATTTGAGAATTTTGACTTACATGAAAAACATAAAATCCTAAATAATTTTTGAAAATCGTTTTTAATTAATAAAATCTTTAGAGTGAAAGAAGTTGGTCGCGAAATGATTCATATTTAGCGTTGTCTATAGATACTCCACAGCATCTCCAGTATCAGGGGTAGTATATTTTAATTTGACACAGCCTTGCATCTCGTTTATCCCGTTCAATCAGCTTGGGGTTGGTCGGTCGAGCAGTTTCCCGTCTCCCGGATAAAATGTGACCACACTTAAGTGTAACTAAATACGTTGTAACTCACTTCAGTATCCGGTGGGTTATTCTAGTTTACGATACGATCACCCTTTTAGCGCAACGCTAAGCTTGTAGAAAAGTATTCTTGTGTTTACTTTAACAATCTCTTTTCATTTATTTCTAAATCTCTATATAAATAGGTCTGAACACGTTATAAACATTCTTATTTTGTGTGTATATCTTTGTTGAACTTGAAAATTATTGTTTTAGCTGATGTGTACCCAGATTTGCTCGCAATTTTTTTTAATAATGATGTGAATTTTAACTTTTCGTTTGGGTACCATAATTGATTTGACAGCAAAAGTCATGCCTTGTGACGACTATTACTATCTCTAAACAAAGAAACATTCACTTGAAATTTTTATTTAATTTCTAACTATTATTTTTTTCAAAATATATCTAAATAATAAAGTTCTTGTTTTCCATTTTGATAATACTCTACCCAAACAAGCCTACTTCTTTTGAATATGTAATCTATGGCTAACTTGAGTGGTATATCTATGGGCTAACCTCAAAACAATACGGGTTCAATGTTTGTCATACTAATTTTAAAACGTTATATCAACAGTTTTTCAGATTGGATTTCATTCAAACTACTCTCTAAACCTTCTCGGCACTAATAAGAACAAACGGTGCTATTTTCAAATCGAGGACAGACAAACAAACATTCATTTTTACATATAGAGACTTGCGCAGACCTGTGAAATATCACGGGATATTACAATTGTAAGATTTGTGAAGCTGTTTTTCAGACAATATTATTTTGAAACCAATATTTATTAAAATAAATCTAAATTTCATTTACAGCAGCAACTCGTTTAATGTAAATAAATAAAATTGTTGTATTTAAATTTATTTTACCTTTTTTATATTTAGTTTTAATTTTTTTTTTTAAATTCACTTATTTGGATTTTTATTTTTAAAGGAATTAAAAAAAATACAAACGAACAAACAAACAAAATAAACAAATTTAATAATTACAATAACAATAAATATAAATTTGAAAAACCCAACAATTTAAAAAATAAACTAATATAAATAACACTTACATTTAAAATGTTCATATTTAAGTAGTGGTTTATGCAAAATACCTATCGATAAGTCATTAAAAAAAATTATGTGAATCCAAAGGTCGCGGGTTCAAATCCCAGCACGGGCAAGTATAATTTTATTTAATTAAATTGTATTTTTCCACAATTCATTAATTTAAAATAATATATTTGCGGCACGTTCCAGAATGGTAGATGCTGTCAGTATAGCCCTGGTGAAATATCACTTTTCAGAATCGAAGCGTTGCTTGAAATGATTTTACCCGTGTTTGGTGACCAGATACTTACTCCACATTCCTTCTTCCCCATCTCCTTCCCCTAAATCAGCCTCACAACATACCCCAATTGGTGATGCCATAGTATCACAGGCCCCAGACTGTTGGGAGCAGTTGGGACTCTTGTGTGATATCACATAAAAATAAAAAATAAAATAAAAAGCTTATTTTTATTGCCTTCACCCCTGATCAACTTTTTGGAAGGCTACTATGCTGACCGTTTTAATAAACAACCAACGAATGTAAGAACGACGGCGTAAATTCATTATATGTACTGAAAATAAGAATAATGTTTTTTTTTTTAATTTTCGATTATTACATACTCTAAATTCACATCCAAAATTAAATTGTTGAATTTTGCACATCAATAATATTATGCGAAAGTTTTGTAATAATTTAATCTAAAAATAAATTAAAAATATCAGTGTTTCTCTACACACTATGGAAATAAAAGACTCCAATTTTAAAAAAAACATGTTTATGTAAAATATTCTCATCTTTAAAATATATATCCTTCACTTTCAAACGATATATAAAAAAGATATATATTCTATTAAAGTATGTGAACAAATTGGTGATTGTTCTGTTACAGCAATTCATGTTCGGGTATGAAAACTTTTCACAACTTTGATGATCCTCTAATCCAACAATTCCCATCCCGGGGTGAACGTACCCCGAGGGGTGCATTGTAGGTTCTAGTGCTCTACGGGCTTAACTTTCAATAAGACGAGTAATTAGTTTATAACGTCTAACTTATATTCGTTTCATAAGAGCAGTGGCGTGGCAACATATTAAAAAGAAAAATTGATTAAAAACCAAGGCCATCAACATTGTGCTACCATAAAAAAACAATTTTATAAATTTTGACTGACATGATTCTATTACGCCTGCCCTGTTCCCACGTGCTTACAACGCCATTAATTGTGAAAGACATTTACAACAAATTTGCTAGAACTGTAACTACCAAACGGGAAAACATTTTGTGATATAGGGGTACGATTCATTGAAATTGACTGCCAAGGGTACATTACGCAAGTCCAAAACGGTTTGGGAACCGCTACGTGTAATCCGACGATATTAAAGGTACGCATTAAAGGATCAGTTCCGCTTTTCAATATCTTCCAACATTGCAACTTATCGAGGAATTAGAGGCTTTACGGTTTTATCTTCAACAGGTGTTTATTTTTGAGTATACGAAAATGTCTGATGGTGGATTTTTTTACGTGAATAGCGGTCAAGTTTCCCAGCTACCAAGAGAGAGTTGAACCATAACTATCCATAATTTGGCGAATGCCATAATGATTGTAATAATAATGTACTTCCAATGTTATTAATTAATTATTTTTATTGAGATTTAAAAACCTCATTATAATATTTAATCATTGAAGAAACTAATATTAACATAACCTAAATGAAACACGAATCCGGAAAAAATAACAGAAAATAAAAAGGTTTCAGTCGCATCTCTTTTTTTTCAGGTTTCATGTTTCCCTCAGGTTAAGTTTATATTATTTTCTTCAATCGTTAAATAATGTACTTATTTCAGTTTTATTTTGACGTCGCCGAGTGATCAGATACGTCGGGTTTCCATCAGGAGTCGCAGCTTCAATTCCCTGCTAACTAAGTCCTGGAGAGCTATTCTGGTTCTTTTAATGGAAAATTCCTTATCTTTTTCCTTAGGCTTAAAGACATCTTGCTTAACTGCGGTTCCGATTCTCTCGGATGACAGCTGTCAGCTCTCAATAAAAACATTTTTTTCGTGTAGTTTTAACAAGAAAAAAACTCAGTATTAAATAAGTCACCACCTACGTTATAACTTGCTTTAAACATTATTAAGCATTATACAGATGTTAAAATTTTCAGGGCGATAAACAAAAGAATGCAGAAAAGTTGACGACGCATAGAGGAGAATCATTCCGGCCGGACCAAGTTCAATGAATCCGATTCCGAAGGCGGTGGACTCACTCTGAGTTCAAAAATACGGTTTCACTCGTTCCGAACTCACACTCAAGGAACGGATAAGGTTTTGGATTGGAGTCAGAAACAAAAAGCGGCCCTATTCAGTAGCCTAATGTTAACGATTTTTGCTTCCGGAATTGGAAACACCCAGAGCAGTCAGAGTTAGAAACGAAAAGCGACCATATTCAGAGGTGAAATATGTACATTTTTTCCTTCCGGAATCAGACATCACAGAAACGGCGGAGCGACGAATCCTGTCCTCAGAACGGCAGAGTCGAGCGGACCGTAAGAGGAATCGAATCCGTGCGGCTGAACTCGGATTTGGAACCGGGTTCGTAAAATAGGTGGAATGACTATAGTCGGCATGGATATTCGGAGGAAAATTTCATTTTTATAAATAGTGATATAAAAAGGGGTCATTACTATATGGTGAGGTTCGTACCTTTTTATAAAACGTAATTCTTTGTTAAAAGACGTATTTATGACATTGAAAAATAAAATAAAAAATTATTGAAATGCAAAATAAATTGTTAATGTTTTAAAAAAATTTCGGTCCCAAGCTTGTGTCACTTGAAGATATTTCTTTAATTTGTGTTTGCAAATAATTTCTTAGCAATCTGCTTAGATTTTTTTTGAATATTTCTTTCGGGAAAGGTTAAGGAAAAGGATAAGGAATTTTCCTTAAAAAGAACGGGAATAGGACTCCTGGGAATGTTTGTTGCATATGCGCATTCTTCGCGAAAATTTTATTCAATTGGAATACTACGCTCCTCTTTTAAACAATGATTGTGTACTCTTATAATGTATATCCAAACATAGATTAATTTGTCATCCGGGAATAGTGTCATTTTTAAATGATTTATTGTTCTGATAATGTCATTACATGTGTAAATAATAAATACAATTGGACCCAATACCGATCCTTGGGGAACATTCAGATTGTTTTCTATTTGTTCCGAATCTTGAGTTTCAATTTGAGTAACTTCTTTTCTTTCATTGAGATATTCTTTGAATAAATTGAGAGTGACATTCAAAATACCAATCGGTTCTTACTTTTGAAAGAGTTTTTTTTTTCTCCGTTGTTTTAAATATCTTTTGGAGGCTGAAATATCTGCAATAGTGAACTTTCAGGAAACAAAAACCCTGTTAATAGCCACTTTGCAAGAGTAATTATTTCGACTTACTGATTGCTCCTCGCCTAATATGTGACCAATTTCCAAATATTAAAAATGTGTACTTTTATGTGTCGTTCCGGTACTTAGTTGCTTTATTTCATTCCTCGCATTTGCACAATAAAAAGATAAAAGTTGATTATGAAAATCTACCCTTTATATTATATTGTAAGTCCTAAAAGCCTTTTTGGGATTTTTGAAATATCTAATCTTTCCGCTCATGAATTCACCAACGATTTTCAGAAATGTCTACACAAATTATTTCTTTTGATCCTTAATATATAACGCTTTACAATACTTTATCTGATTACTTTATCGAGTCCAGTTAAACAGAGCTTGGCTTTTCATAATTTTATCAAAGAGAATTATTAGAGTAATGGTTTGGACGAACCACTAAAAGCATTCCACGTGATTTTTTTTTTTTTTAATAATTACATATACGAGTATAACCTACTCCGAATATACACTGCCTATGTATCATCATCGCTCGTATACTTATGTCAAATAAAAATTGTGGTATTCGCACCAAATGAAGATTAGTAAAAATTCGATCAAGCGATTATTGTGTAGTAAAAAAGAAAATAATATAATCCATGAGATTTGGAGGGGTGGTATGACCGAATAGCAAGGCATGACCGGGTTGCATGATATCTCAGCAAATCGCAGCGATGAGTGGTGAATTTCACATCTAAGAATCAATCATGCCGTCAGCTGCAGCTGACAAAGTTTAATCGCCCTTCTTGTGTTGGTTGAGATTTTACAAATATTTAAACAAAATATGTCCTTTTCTTAAATGTGACATCAATTTTGAGCCATTCAACACTTAATGTAGATGATTGTTGTTATTATTTAAATATATTACAAATAGTACACATTTTATTCGAATTATTGACATCTTATTCCGCAATCCTGACCTACAAATTCAGAGAGCCGAATCTATGTAAAATTTGACATTTGGGGCATAAGCGGGTAAATGGCTTGGGGCATGACCGGTTCAGCTTTTGGAACATTACCGGATACCCGGTTGTGCTCCAGATTTTAAATACATTTTGTTATATGATTAAAACATGTGATTTTTTAATATCTAAAGATGGTTTGAAAAGTCTATCGATTTTGTGCAACCTTCCAAGGAAAAACCAGTGCTTCTGCTACTAGACGGTCACACAACCATTATAAAGGGGTATCTTTTTTTTCCACCCTATACTGCACCCACAAACTTCAGCCTTCAGACGTTGCAGTATTTTTCACTCTAAACACGTTTTACAGTCATGAAGTAAGAACATTGCTGAGAAACCACCCGGGTCGCATAGTATCGTCAAATTGGTAAAATATTTGGTAAAATGTATGCGCTTTCAAGTATGAATTTACCCATATAATCTAAATATATTTAATGTAGCAGCCTTGTTACCTGCAGACACTACAAATCGTCCATTGAACGCATAAAACATTCCACCTCCAAATGATTTGCTGGGACAAAACCAAAGCGATGATCTGTATCTCAAGACACGACATTCGAGATCTCCGCGAATGCTGGTTCTTTTACTCAAAACTTCACTTAACACAGTGCACTGAGCCACTGCCGTCAACTTCAAGAAACTCGTCTGTTCTCCTGAATTAGTTATGAATATTTCAACAGGCATTAGGAAGCAAGTTATAAGAAAACGTTATGGTCTTGAGAGATTCTGCTTATAAAAGAGAATTACAAATTGGTGCAGCTTTGAAAAATATGAAAAGAGAGAAGAAGGTAAAAATGGGGTAATTCAACCAAAGCAAATAAAGAAATCTATTCAAAACATTAAAAAAGAAAATGAATTGATGATAAGGTTGAGTTCAATCAAGCAAATAAAGAAAACTGCACCAGTACCTTCCAGTGTTTTTAGTATACAGTAAATCCAAATGGAATTTCAGAATCTGAATAAAAAAAATAATATCTTAACAGCGTAGTTGGTGAAACATATAATAAATAGATTTAATCATGAAAAAATTACAGATAACAACTTTTGTTCACCTTTGATTAAATTCAGGGTAATATTGTGAATACCTATTAATGTATTTCGCCCCACGTCCTACCCGGTTATACATCGACCCATACCTGCTATATAAATGGTTTTCTCTTTTTACACTTTACTTAATGCTTTTTATGTTAGATTTCTACCTTAGATACATGTTAATACCCCCCCCCCTCCTCTTCCCACTCTCCCCCTTCTCACTGAGCGTGACTTATTCTGAGAAGTGGTTTTCATTGTGTATTTCGTCAATAACTACAAACATATATTTTTAATTATGATAATGATGGCATTTTCATATTTACGAATATTTTTTTTATAACTATTTAAATTGTGCAATTTTTGACATTCCGCCAAAACGATATGTTCGTTTTCGTTCGCGAATATGGCGTTATTGGCGTCAAGCCGACCAACATCAGTGACAACCGTATTACCAGGCAGTAGCGTTACGTACGTCATAATGACGTTGTAGCTGGATCGAACCGTTTCGGAATGTGCGATTTTGTTCATTTTTAAAATCAATAATACTCAATGGAATAAATTTAATTTACACATTTTTAGTGCGATTATCGGAATCAAAGATACAAACTTTAAATCTTCTACACGTTTTTAACGATATCCGCAGTTTGTGAAAATATCCCTTTGAATGTTCTACCCACAGAGCTATCGACCGCCATTAACAACTGTAACAGTTCAACAGACTACCTGAATTTGAAAAGTGTTTAATTGTGTAACATTTAACGTGTATTTACGTGAAGCATCCTTTAGAACTGAAATGCCTAAAAATAAACAAAACGATCCCTTGTCACTGATTGATGTGAATTGATCAAGTGACAAATCGCAACGTAAGCATGGTATAAATAAATACTAAAACCCGATATCATTTCCAAACACTGAAGGGATAAACTGTGGTGTGGGCATGACCTTGTGCCTGAAATAGGCTTATTTTTTTCTTACTCTAATTGTTCAAACATTTTCAAATATCAAAATTATTTTCTGTCTGGGACCTAGGAGTCGTAAGACCTGCAAAATGGCAACATCAGTTTTCTTTCAAATCGGTAAAGAACACTTCTTGGAATTAGCTATTCAGTGCTAAGGGATATTCTCGCTAACTTCCATTAAAGTGGTGCTGCGAAGGGTGACCGGATAATTCAACACACGTTTGAATCGGCACACTTTTTAAAAGTGATAAGTAATTAAAGAAACGAAACACAAACTAACCTGAAAACTTAATCTAACCTAACCTCTTTTATCTTTTACTTTACTTGCCTTTATCTTTTTCCTAAAAAAGGTTACCTGAATTGGGTTAGATTAAGTTTGTAGGCTAGTTTCTTTTTTTTCCTTTTAAAAAGTGTGCCGGTTCGTACGTGTGTTAAATTGTCATGGAACCTCTGAGAAGACCTGATATTGTATTGCTATAGCATATCTTCATATGAATGATATTATTACATCGATGAAAAGCTGTGTTGATAAAATCTGATATTATTTTGTGATAGCACATCTTCATCTGGGTGATATTATTACATCGGGGAAAAGTGGTGTTGGGAAGAGCTGATATTGTATTATGGTAGCACATCTTCATCCGTGTGTTATTATTACATCGGTAAAAATACTATTTTAAGCTTACATTAGCTAGGTTAAAACTTTATTTTGAGAACTTTATCTTGATATTGTTATTAGAAATTTGTCAAAAGCCTTTCAATGTTAAAGGGTGGAGAGCTCTTCACAGGTTGTGGGACTAAAAAGCTTTGTCTTTTGAATTTCGTGAGTAGCATTTAAATGTTTTATTATTTCGTTCTTCAAATGGGGCTTAATTATTTTAATTTAATTTCATTAACACGTGGAAACCATGTTCATTTACAGGGATGATATTTAACATTAACCCTCTCGTACACGAGATACTCGTATGAAGCCCCAAAATCAGTCATCTTTGACAAGCTGTCATTTCATAATTCCAATCACATTTTTTAATGCAACTCTACCACACATCACTTTATTCCTTGTTTGAGGAACATTGATAGTTCAAAGACTGGTTGATTTTAAATTTCGTTGTCCAACGTTTTTGACGTTTTTAGGTGGATCTCTATTTCTCCTCCGTACAAGATAGAAATAAATATTGAAATTTGATCATTATAAACTGTAAGTAAATATTTTTATGTGCATCTTACGTGTGAAACTATTAGTTTGTTATTTTTTTCGGTTTTATATTGATAACTTCGCAAAACCTATTCGACCTCAAATGAGGTATATGTGTTGTAGGAGATACGAATATCAACTAATAATATGCAGTTGGCTCTTTGCATAAACGTATCTACCTATAATATGCCATTACTTTAAAAAATCTTAAGTTCGTAGATCCTCAAATATGTTATATATTTGAAGATGTAGTTAAATATTTTGCATGGCAGAGTTATAACCCCTGTACCCTTTGATCACTTTAAGCCTCATATGGGGCACATAAAAATAACTGTTTTCTAACAAAGGTAAAAAAAACTTAAAATTTATTTTTATATATCTATACCCATTTATCTATAAAAAGTATCCTTAAACAATTTTATTTAATCATATTTCATAATTCGTGCACAAGAGGGTTAAGGGTAGCTAGAATTTTTTCTATTATTTTTCACACAATCCTTTTAGGGTCCTCTTCGAAGATCAAAGCGAAGAAAATACGATTTAAAAAAAATTCAGGTCTGAAAGGGGTATGTAAAAATAGCGACAAAGAAAATTTATTCATGCATCGTCTCATACATTCTCTTCTGTTATTCTGACTTCTGACATGGCCCGACTCAAGTATTTGATTCACTCGATTGTACCATGTCTTTCTCGGGGGTACCCAGCTTCTTCTTCCATTCACATTCTGTTTGACTTGTCGTGCGTCTTAGCCCCCGGGGAGTTTATTCCAAGCCTTAAGAGGAACGGCTGCGCTGCCTGTTTCATAGATAACTTAATTTTGGATTTAAAGTCAAAATACTCATCCAAACTGAATGATTCGTTTTTTTTTTATTTTTAATTAAAGCTTTAGTAAATATCTAGTACCTTTGAGAAGTATTTTATTTATTTTTGTTTTCAATTATGAAGTACAGGCCATGAAAAAAAAATTAATAATTTTAGGGGCAACTTTGAAAATTATTTGCGGGTTTATCTTATTATTTTTTTTTTAATTATCATATTTGCTATGTAAATATAACACATTAGTTATATGAGAAGCTGTTATGAAATTCTGGCCATTACAACACGATACAACAGGTCTAATAGGGCTGTTGATTTTATGTATTTTCAGAAACCAATATAACATGTGAATCTTAGGGTACTATTAATTTTTATTTTCTTTACAAGTTTAAAATTTCCTTAATTTTATTGCATTTTTAATATCTATTTAAAACCTATTACTGCCAAAGTACCAAAATCATCACTTTTGACAAAGTCTTCCGTTTTACACTGGTAGTCTACTTTAGGCATTATGATTACTGCGTCCTTTACCCACCCTTGAAAACACTAAATCTTCTTCTTCTAACGTTTTACGAATGTTCTTAATTCCCTTGATAACCTTTTTAATTTTTGATTTATAATAGCTTTATTCTGCATATTTATCCAGGAATGTTTTAGGTTGGATACTTAGAATTGTTTCAATGTCCACTGCCACATTTTCAATAGCATTCTGAACGAAATTTTGTTATAATTTAAGTTATTCATATTTTAATTCCTTTGGTCCAACTCAAACTCTCCCTCCCACACCGACACCTAAATATTTATGTATGTCTGTCAGTATTTTGTATCTTATGTTTGTTTTAATATGGTCGTGACGACAGTAAGATGCTTCTGAAACCGATCGATGAATATATTAAATTGAGTGGTTTTAAAAAAAAATTGTGTTTATATTTTAAGTAAATCTATCTATCTATATCCGTTAAGGATCGATTACATGGAACGATTTCGAGACTCCTTTTTGAAGAGTACCATTGAAATCACTTCGCGTGACAAGGTGTTATTCCCTGCAGTAGCTGAATTAGCATCGCGTCTGGATCCCACTCAGGCGTCGTGAGTTCAATTCCTCGACTGGGTAAGTTCTCCATCACGACACAAGCAACATCTTCCGCTCACTGTGATGGTAGTAGGAGATTTTCAAATATTCTCAGATTACGAATAATCTGAGAATCTTACTTTTCATGAAGAAAAAAAAAGTACGAGCAAGTTCTAGCACTTCTAGCAGCTATAAGTAGTGTTCAACACTCGGTGCGGCATTACAGTAGCGTCGAAATCGCTCCATGTGATCGAGACATCCAGTAGCACATTGAATAATAATAAATCAGTCTCTTCTTAGCAAGGTGATTTTTTATCTTATCGCTTGTCTCTTGGGAAGTAAATATTTCACTTTTACATGTAGTCGCTTATAATGAAACAGACAAATAAAAGAACGTTTTCATTTTTCTTAAATTCAGAAAACAATTTCAGAAAACACTTTATTCCTTCGGTGAAAAAACGGACTCCAATGTTTTTTTCATAAATAGAAATATGATAAACGCTTTTTTCGTAATAATTTTCTTGTAGAGTGCTTGTGAACAATGTTGATACACTTTAAAGTAATGGTTTTACAACATGGATCTATCCCATTGTAACATAACGAAATAAATATTAGTAAGATGTCAAAAAAGTACACAAAGAGCATGTTTAGTTTTTTTTTGTCTCAATCGTTGACGAATTCTTCTTAAACCTTTCTCTAAAATAAAATTTCCTTTAATACGGAAACAGGTGGGGTAGTTTTTAAATGGTATTAATTTAAAATTGTTTTAATGTGTTCCATGTTTAAAACTTACTAAGCAAAGAATGAGCGATGTTTTTGACAGTTAGATTATTGAATGGAAAACGTGTCGGTGATTGAGTTGGGATTGAAATGGGTGTAAGATTGTTTGTAGGTCATTCTAGTAGCAATGTGTTTTTGAAATTATAAGTTGTGTTTGAGGAAAATAAACAGGTATGTGTTATTTTAATCTAATGTAACGTAAAAATCTTTTCATTTTAATATTTCATAATTTCCGGTTGAACTTTTTTTTAATCTGTAATACGCGAGAAAAGAGGCAGAGTATAATATATAGTTTTCCTTGACTAGTAGTCCTTAACTCTGTGCAGAAATGGGGGGTCTGTTTGATAGATTTGCCTATTTTAACAAACGGACTGCAATATTTGTACCACAGACGTCAGGTGGGAATGCTGTTCTTGTTCTACCGGTATTTTAATGGAAGATTCTCTGAGGAATTAGCGTCATTGATCCCTTCGGCACCGGTGCACAGTCGGGAAACACACCAAGTGCGCCAAAAATTTGTACACGGTTGACATTCGTCATATAATAACGGGTAACTTCTACGACTGGTTCTTTTGTTCAACTGCTCGGCTATGGAATGATCTGCCGGCCTCTGTGTTTTCTCCATCCTACAACATGGGTCTCTTAAAAAAGGTTCACTCCTTCCTATCTTCTAAAGGACCCTTTACACAGCATCCCCAAAGATGATATAATCCTTGAGGAAATTCCCTCAGGGCCTCCTGTATGAAGTTACTACAAAAAAAATTGTTCAGAATTTTTTAAAACAATCAACCACCACAGAAAGTGACCCTTTTTCTTGCGATTTCGTTAATATGTGTTCATGAACACATCGTTATTACACGTTACCTACCAACTGTATATTCTTTAAAAATAACCTACTCTTCATTTTTAAATCAAAAAGTGACCATTAGAATGAAACATTTTTCATAATATTGATTTTGAATTGTATCTAAATGTCTACTTCAGTTATATTGCCAATACTCGTCACTTATTTTATTTGTAGGACGACTTTCGTTATTCAAATTTCATATATTATGATCTGCGGTAAATGTTGTAGAAGTATATTCATTTAAAAGAAAATAACACTTTGTCTACTCGAAAATTTATGAGAAATATGTAGACTTCGTGTACCTATTATAATTCGTTTTTTTATCGATTTCATTTCAAGTACTGATTCAGTATATTATGATACCTTTTTTTTATATTCGATGGTTTCACTCAAGCACTCTATACAAATGAAGGTGAAAATGAATCAATATTGCAGGAGATACTAGTGTCACAACTTTGAATTGTTGTGCTGTAATTAAAAAATAGAAATGTTTTTGGATTGCGGCTCTCTCAATGTATTCTTAGGTTCAAGAAATGCGTAAGAATAGTGCGTTTTTGTTAAGGGAGAAAGAAACGTCGAAGAAAGATTATTTATTATTTCAAAATAATGAAATATTACGCAATCGATAAACATAATTTATTTAAAGAGGAAAATATATATTTTTTCAATTTATCAAAATCAAATCAGAGATTTCGCTCTTTCTGACCGTCCTACATATGTTTTACAAAATATAAAAAATGTAACAATAATTGTAATAAGTGGAGAAAAATAATTTATAGCGTTTCTTGGAACATTTTTTCAGTAAACTTAACAATTTTTTCAAATAATCCGCTTTAAAAAAAAACAACAAAGTAAAACAGTGTGCATGAAAAACTTTAACTACAACCTATTCGTTTGTTTTTTTTTTCTAAATTATTTCCGGCATTTTAAAGAAAACCTTCGAAAAAATTATAAATATCTGACATGCTAAAATATTTTCTAAAATGTACGCAAGACGTTATATTGATAAATGATAGGCCTATGTAAATTAAAAAAAATATGTAATATATATTTTTCTCTTTAAAAATATTATTTTATCGGTTGGGTAATAATATTATCATTCTCTCAAAGTAATAAATAATCCCTCTCCGACTTACCTCTCCCCCTCGTCCTCCGGTATTCATTAGTTCGTACAAAACCATCAAAGACTCCACTCACTTGCCCTTGTTTCAAATGAATTCATAATAATATTACCGACACCAAAAATTTTCACTGTTTGGCAGTGAGAAACATTTTCTCAAGAGGACACAATGCAACACAAATCAAAGCCCCAAAAACAAACAACGTGAAATGTCTGTTGGCTGCGAAAATCTTTAATCATATCCGGCTTTCCAACCTCTCTTTCAAATCTTGCTCAATCCGCTTCAAAGCAAATAATGAAGATAAATGTTTTTTGCGATATAAAATTTGACATAGCACGTCAACTTTTCGGCATAAAGGGGAAACATTACGGCCAACCCGCCGCTGTTAACATTTCCCTCGTTTGTTCGGATGGAACTTTTACAATTTTCATTTGACAGAATGATACGGGTATATTGCGGACATCCGCCGAGACGTAAATTGTTAAAGCCGATGAAGTTTTTAAATAAATCATAATGATTCAATTGTTTTCATCACTATTTAAATAAAAAAACATCAACATGTTTCAGAACCAATGGTCCCTTTATAAAGTTTTTACAATTGTAGAAGATGGCGATTATGTTCATTTTTTAACCGTTCTAGTAATAAATACGTTGTATGCTGTTGGATGCGATTGTATTTATACGTATATTAAAAAAATTGCTAGTTCTTTAATAGGCTTGGTGAAAAAAGCCCAAATTATTTATTCTTAGGAGAATGCTCGTGCAAAATAATACCGTTTATTGACATTACATAAATGAATATTACAGAACTTTGTCCTTTATGTGTATTATTAAAAAAAAGTAGTATGATTTATGAAGTTATCAGTCAGTAGTATAAATGTATTTATGCAAAAGATCGAAAACAACTTCAAAATTTCCACATTTTCATCCCCTCTTCCTCAACAACCTCCAGACGTCTCTTTGTCATATTTACATCTATTAGACATTAACATTTTACATATGTATATTCCGTCCCAACTAACGTTTGCATTCCCCAATTCAACGCTTACCCAACAAATACTTTAATAATATGGATGTATTTGACAATAATCT